>CCAG010021493.1:0-21014 GCA_001077435.1 Glossina morsitans morsitans | reverse complement strand
TTTTTTATGATCGAAGATGAAAAATAATATCATTTTGAAGAAGTAAATTATAATTATATGGTCGGCCTTGGCCGACTACAATGTCCTTACTTGTTTTTCATTAGTTTCGTACTCGAGCCAAAATATGGCAATGTATCGGATTTAAGCAAAATATCGCTGTAATGAATATAAACATAGTCAATATGAAAATATATCAATAGATGGCGGACAGACAGACGCAGAGAATGGCTTAAATCGATTTTGAATCGACAGTGAATTTAGAAAACAATTTTGAATGAATTTAAGACGAAAAATTCCTAAAAATTATTCCGAAAAGATTGATATAGTAAAAGGTGCGTTCATATGAAGCCGCAGAGTTTGGATAAAGCGCAAATTCGTGTGATGTAGGATATAACAGATCATCGTCACTCTTAATTTCTGAAAGTAAAGAAACTTAGAAATGATGATTAAAATAAAAATACTTTAACTTTCATATGTCGAGCAGTTTATCCCTTAAAAGACAGCTAAATGTCGTGCTCCCTTACAAGATTATGCTCCAACACTCAGTCAGGCGGGATGTAAATGTCGTTCAGATAAAAGCACTCAACGAAGTAGACCACGCCGCGTTATCTAAAAAGAAAAGATTCCAAAACATTTGCATTTATGTTGAAATACCTACGTGCGTTGAAAAAAATCAAAGAAAAATCCGCAACGATCTCACTATGGGAGAAGTCTTTCAAATGGACTTTAAGACAAAATTCGACATGTTTTAGTAGCACATTATGGGAACAATTTCGAATTTTTTATTTATTATCAATTATTAGGTACATAGTTCTTCAGTATATAAACAATTCATTAAAACTTATATTCGAAAACTTCTGACCGACAATTAACAGCTTCTTCACTTTCTACTAGTTTAAACAGGGCGACAATGGGGTTTTTTACTATATACACCTAGCGATGGAAAGAGTAAACACGTTAAAAATATAAAAGGGATTTTGCCCCAAAGCGATCTCACGTAATCATCTACATGAGCACCAATGGCGTATTATCTATTTGCCGATTTCGAAAGTTGCCTTAGGGTATTACAAATTGCAGTACTTTATGTCGAACCGGGAGTCAATGATTCTATTTTTGCAATATATTACGATGAAATAACTTTCTATGCAGTATGACAACACTCGAGTAATATTCCCTTAAGGAGATATATATGAATCATTATGGAACACAACAATATTACGCGGTTAAGAATTATTAGCGAAGACATTTGCAGTATTTGTAAAAATCTGTTCTCTTCCTTCGAGTAAGCCGCCCATACTACAACTCACTCAAGCCAGTAGCGGTAGTAGTCCTCGCAGTTGTTTTAGAAAATTTTTGGAAAACTGCAAGATGTTATTTCGAAAATTTAATATCGTCGCAGTCACTTGAATCGGGCTACGGTGACGAGTATCTTTTCTTATCGGCTGGGCCGATGGAAATCGTTCTTTTTCGTTAAGGGCGAGTGCGGTGACTCTTCAGAATCTTTAGAAGCTTCTTTTTTTCTAGTCGCTCTTAATGAACGCTGGTCTCTTCCTTGCATTGAGCGTTTCTCACTTAGAGTGTGTTTAAAGGACTCTGAACTTTGCCCTATAGTCCCCATATTTGGCTTTTTCCATATAGGTTTGAAAGGTTTTTTGGACTTTTCCTCTGTTATTTGTTGAAGCGAAAGTCGATATTTCAATGTAGATGGAGATTTTCTTAGTTCTGGTTTTTTAGATAACGGGCTTTGTCCGCTTCGACTTGATGGTAGAGTTTCCTTAGTTGAAAGAGGTCTATTTTCGGTCCAATTAGATCTTAACATTCGCAGTTTTGCTATTGAAGTTCTTTTTCTGTTTGAAGTTGACGCTCTGTAAGATTTTTGTGTTGATTCACCCTTAGCTCCCTTTACTGGTGCATTGCTATCCTGCTGCAATTCTCTGTTACGAATTCTTGTTTTCAATACTCTTGCGCTATATCTTTTCGGTTTGCGTTTGGATTTGCTAGTCTCTCTCTGTTTGACGTCATCCATTTTTAATTGGTTCTCGCGAATTCTTGTTCTCAAAGCTTTCAGACTAAACTTTCTCGGTTTAGGTGAACTAGATAATGGAAAAGTCTCTTCGTCACTTGTAGACGTTTCTTTTCGCATAGCACCTTCCTTTTGCATTCCTGTCCCATACTTAAGTTCCTTGCGGGGCAGATGGACAGATGATTCCGAGCGTCGCATTTCTAAGGCGTTTGGTTTTTCCCATATCACCTGCAGAAGTTTAGATTTACTAGCACGCATTGCAGGCAACCTAACTGGAATATTACTTTTGCGAATCTTTTTGTTTACAAGCAGTGCCAGTTCGGAAACTACTTTTTTACTTCTCTTTGTAAGGCTTGTACGTCGGCGATCTTTTATTTTTCCACCTCTATAGGATTGTCGCGAGCGTATGGCTAATGATGAAGTTGGTCTTAGTGCGTCTCTGCTTATCTTCGGATTTCTAGGTTGTAGCCCGTATTCACCGGGCAGAGCGTTTAAATTATGTAACTCTTTCAGCTTTTCATTATGTTCACGTAGCAATTCCATGAATTCTGGCGACATATAATTCACTGATTCCTCTGCCTTCTTTTTAGTACAATGCCTTATTGGGGGTTTTATGTTTAAACGATCCAACGGTGGTGGAATAAGTAATGATTGACTTTGGGAGAGATATTGACGATAGGCCATGAAAGCCTCTTCCGGAGTCAACTGTCCAAAGTTTGTCAATAGTTTTTTAAATTTCCTTTGATTTGCATACCATTCGGAAGCCGTGTCGGGTATTAAAATGCTTGATTTTCTTGAAGCTGCCCGTAAGTTGCGATGGATTTCATGACAAGATGCAGTCTCGCGATATTTTGAGTTAGGTATACTGTGTTGATAACACCTCGTCGGTGCGAAGTCTTTAGGCATATCACAGTAATTCCTATGGGGGCCAAAGAAGTCACCGCAACGCGATACTGCTAATATTGGCGAGGTCAAGTATTTGAAATCACCTGTTTTACGATATTGATAAGCAACTTTGCTGTAATCTTGTGGGCATTGTTTGCGCATTTTGTTTCTAGCAATTTCGATGTGGTTTTAATCATTTACATAAAAATTTTGAATTTCTTACTTTTTTTGTCTTTTTCTTTTTGTTAATTGATGAATGAACAGCAAATAGAAGTAAAAACAGATAGAAACTTGGAAATCCTGAAAAAAGAAAAAAACAAAACAAGTAGGAACAATATAGTCGGGCAAGGCTCTACACCACAGCGCCTAACACAATTCCTATTTTTACTATAGAGCACAACAATTATATCTCACCAATGGAACGTAAAGAAGTCTTCCTCCCCAACCAGCAATTGTGAACAAATTCTCACTATAAAGCACATTCTCTGTGACTGTCTTAACTTTTCCTTGGCTAGAAGTATTGCATTCGGAGCGACTAATCCTATGGCCATTCTAATTTCAGGTGAGAGTCCGAAACGCAATTCAATGTAGTACGAATTTACTCGTCACATAGGACATGATCCAAAAATAGGGGTACATGGTCCAAATTTTGTAGAGTTCATGTTTGTATAAAATTACTATAATATATATACTAATATATACTATGCCTTAAAAACTCAATAATCCGCCTGAGTGGTCGAGTAGGCAAGAGTCTCGACTAGCAATGCAATGGTCGTGGGTTCAAATCTCAAGTGCGGTAGAGTTTTTAATAATAATAATAATGATGATAATAATAATAATAATAATAATAATAATAATAATATGAATAATATTAATAAAAAAATAAAAGCCGAAAGCCTTAGATGCTAGTGCTTTAAGACTTTAGTCTTAGAATTTATTCTCTGGCTAAATTTACATAATAATAATAATAAAATTATACATACATTGTGCATGTTTTCGATAATAATAAAAACTCAATAGCGGATACAAAAATCGAAAAAATATTCGTAAATGACGACCTTTTCAACGTTTTTGCTTATACTATATGATGAATAAATCGTATTCATAAGTAATCGATTGTAAATTTCAGTTCAAACAGATTAAAAAATGAATAAACTAATGTATTTTGAACGCCAACGTTGAAAACCTAAACACAATTACTGTCAATCTCTCGTCAGGAGGGCGGGCAGTAAGTACCGAATTTCATCATATTCTAGCAAGCATTTATAGTGCGTTCGAGAAATTGTTCACATCGCAGTTTTACCCATTCGATCTGAAATAATTGGGATGCACGCAGCAATCTGTCAACATTATGATTACTGATTGTGATCATCCCTGTATACATATACTCAACGAGTATGTTTACGGCAATTGCGTCAACATCTTTGAGCTTACAACATACTAACTATTTAAAGGAAAAGATCTATATAGTTCACTCAAGTGTTGTTTGCAGTTTTCGGGAGCCATTTACATGTAAACATAGCTGCAAAGTAAGGTGGAAAAATAGCGAGCATGAACTTATGAACGCAGATTTTGTTTAAACTTTGGAGAGCTAAGTTACCATTGTTTACCATTTTCCAATTCTCCTGAATCGACAAAAGTAAACTTTTATCTACACTTTGATTAATATTCATCTACAATTAGATAAATATATACATGGAATATAAAAATATGAATACTTTAGGATCGAAACAGTACACAGGAGTTTGTTATACGTTACATTATTCGAACCCCTAAGTCTGATATAAAAAGAACCGTATTATTAAGAGTCTTACGTCAAAAAGCTCTCTGGACCACGTTTATATCGGGTAACCAATCTATGGTCGTGTTTACAAACATTTCGTTTTATATTAATAGATTTGATACAATTCGCCGCAAGTAAAGTTTAAAATGGTTATTATTGTCAGTCACTTTAATCAACCGAATCTATTCGTTTCATATTAATTTTTTGTAAATAGATGTTGAATTACTTCTCTACCTGCGATTTTGTAATAATATGTCTCATGTCACAATTGGAAATCCTAACTCATTTCAACAAAATTTTACAAAGCACGGTATTAAATTTATTGTAAAGTAAAACTAGGTACCAGATACCCTGACCAGATGACCATGTTCTTGGTCAATCTAAGAGTTTGCATATCTTTTACTATATTCACCATTCGTTCTATGATCTCTTATTCGAATGCTTACTATACGAAACTTTCATACAATTGAATAATTGAATTCTTCCATAGATATACTCCCAGATGTGACCTAACAATAGTTTCGAAAAGATAAAATGATTCTCATTAACTAACTGTCGCTTAGGACTTTTTGTAGGGCAGTTATCGCAGAATGTTGATGTGGACGAAGTCAATTAATTGACAAAATGTTATCTTCGGTAATTTCCCGTTCATTAGGCTACATAAACTCAAAATTTTTGACAATTTGATGTTTATGTTTAATGTAATACAAAAAAAAATCTAATAAAAGCACAGTTACTTCTTTATGCTTACCTGCAGGTTGTTTTTATCGTCTGCGCGCTAGGTTATGAAATGAAATTATAATTGGGCACGTATTCAATCCAATTCAATTTTTTTTTGACAGAGATGTTTGGTCGCAAACCTGTTTTTTTTTTTTTTTTTTTTTTTCATTTTAAAAAAGTAGGGTTCAGAGAGTTCTTCACAAAATTGAGAAAACAATGTTTTTTTCTAGTCTTTGTTTAGTGTTGCCATTTTTTAAGTATAGTCAACGTAAACATTGTTACCATTGTAGAAAGTGGGCAAAATTGGTCAGAGAACAACCGTCAAGCGTGAACTGAACGCAACTGCAACTTTCTAGGCAAAAATTTGCTCATTACTCAAAGATAGAAGACTGCAATTTTTCACATTTGCTTTATGAAAAACTCTACTATTTATGCACAAAAATTGAAAAATCGCCTTTATACCCACTAATCATAAGGTAAACAGGACAAAATTTCTAAAATTATTTTGTACATTCTTCATCATAGGTATCAAGTGGAAGGATGTCGAGAATAGAATGCGACAAGCCAAGTGTATTAAGTCTAAATTAATTATAGTGCATGTGACGGCTTTGTAGATTAATTTCTTGTATGAGTGTATTTTAATGAAGTAAAAGATGAAAGATAAATTTTATCCCATTCTCTTTTTTATGACAACAAATAAAAGCATGGGGCGCCAAAATTTTTAATGGTGGTGGGTTACGAGATTCGGGCCTAGCCGAATATAAATTTCTTCCTTGCAAAAAATCAGATCAAGGTGCGCCTATATTTTTTTACTCGTCTGTAGATTACTTTCACCGTCTTCCCGGTAGGTTATGAAATAAAATTATAGTGCTGGACGTATTCAATTCGTTTATTCTTTTTTCTTCACTAAAAGTGAATTTTTTTTCTTCTTACAGACGCGAGTCCCTCATAAAGAATCAGCTGAAAATGGAATTGTTTTGTCACGACTGTTCCAAAATGATCTCACCAAACAAAATTGCACATGTATTGAAAGAAAATTAATTAAAGTATTTTATTCCGTATATAACCATCCATGTCTCCATCTTTGTCTCGCAGTGTCATATCTTTCGGGACTGGAATTTCTCGGATCACCAATAATGATAACCATTTTTTCGTTATCTTGCTGACGCAGGTCTATATTCTGTTTTGTCCTCAATCCAACGTTGTTACTAGTTAGTAGTAGTTTTGTTATATAATAATACATCACATCTAGCTGAACCGTCCAAAATACGATCACTATAAACATATTCATGGGTTTTAACAAACCGTCTGGCCTCCGTTCACGTTTGTAGACGATGTGCTTAGTCGGCATCATGTTTACTTACGTTTTGGATTTACTAATGCCATTGTTGATCAATCGCATTAGCCTTCGGATTATCTGGGAAAAGTAATTCGAGTCACTTTCGGCACCTTTTGTCACAGAATCCGATCTAAGATCCGCAAAATTATATCGCGTACGTTACACCGAAATAGCTTGTGCTCTTGTTTAAGGCTTAAAGAATCGATGTCAAGTTAACTTATATAATAATTAATATCTATGCAACTACTTGCCCAATTCTAATGTCATATATATGAGATAATAATAACGAATCAACAGCGGTCAGGCTTTCAGTAACCACAACAAAGTACTAACTCAAAGATTGCTACAAAGTTAATAATTGTATTGTAATAAATGTATTTACTCTTTTATAAAATCTTATGGACCAGTTAGTCTTCAACAAAAACAAATAAGTTGCAGTTATTATCTTTAGTTTATCATCTAAGTGGTCACATTATTGCAATACGATATTGTTATATTATAGTATGGCTAAGGAGAGAGAGATCACCGCTAGATCACGTCTATGATTAACCAGCAAAGGCAATACAGAAAAGAGTTTTTGATGGAATCTAAAAGCGGAGAGAGGAGATTGCATACCGTGGTGAGGCAGTAAGCAGTGAATTGGGAAGCGGAGAAGAAGTGTCAGCAAGGGATATATAAGAAGGGAAAATGAGAAAAGTTTCATATCGGCGGAGAACAACAAAAGCCACTAGTAAGAAGAGCAATTAAACGATGGGTTCAGGGAATAGTTCAATAGGGAAGTGAACAGTCGTAATAAAAAGAATGAACGCAATAGAGACACGAACAAAGATATGGGTAAGCACAATATCACCTTAGGCCATGTTCCAGTTGCTCGTAGTAGGGTGGATGCTGATATCTATCTACTCTTAATATATGTATATATTCTTAATGTATTTTATTTTGCCGCATGACCATGCAATTGCCAAAATAAGGCAATGGTTTTAGTATATTGTACGCATAATAACCAAGTTTTCTTCCTCTTGTAAAATATTCCATTTTCAAACAAGTACGAGCTGGTCATTCGATAGCCGTAGTATAGGCTCCTAATACAGTCATTTATTCATGTTTGTGGTAATTCACCAAAAATTATACACTAAGTTTACGTAAAGGCACATTTTTCATAGATAGGGAATCGGGCAATAGATCAATTATCGTGGCAGATTTAATTTACTCGTTAAAGATTTTATTACCTTTCAGTTGATTCCGTCGCAAAAAGGCCACAAATCTGACTATGTCGCCATAGAAGGGTTTTCTTTTCACGAGAATATATGATGATGACCAAAAAATGGACCTGCCTGATTCAAATTACTCTGAGGAACCAATTTTCGAAGAGAATCGAAAAGAATCGAAAATTTGACATTTTTGACATATAAAGACTTATTTTTCAACAGAATCCTTGTATAGATAGGTAGGTATAGATAGGTGGCCCAAATTCGATAAGGTAATAAATTACAAAAATTTGATATTGTTCTTAATATTGAAGAGTTGAATTGAGAAAAACTTCAAAAATTTAGAGGTGTACGTTACGAGTGCCATCGAATTAATTACCTTTAACAATAAAAACTGAAAAGAAACATGGCATGAAAAGGTATTCATTTTATTTTTTATTTTCCATTTTCGCTCCATGACGACCATTAGTGAGAATATTTTCACTTTTGTCGTTTACTTACGAGCATAATGATGATGGGATTCAAACGCATTGCAACAAAGTAAACAATTTCGATTGATTGAACAAAACACTTGAAAATTTTAATTTTTACGTCTATTAAAAAATGAATATATCAATAACTTTTCTTGTTAACTACACAATACTTAAGATAGGCCCATATTTTACTATACCGATCAATACGGAAAATAATTATGAACAGTCGGTCCGTCTGTCCGCCCATGCATTTTTATGTTCACCGTACAGGTTGTAATTTTTGCGACATTTTGTTAAAATATTATACAATGACATGCTTTGGTCCACGGATCACTTTTTTAATCACTCCACATATAACGCCTCATGTTGAAAAGTCGTTATATGAAGAAATATTATATTTTCGAAAATTTAGCAACAAAAATCGCTAGGTAATAATGTCTCGACATATTAAATTAGTTTGAAAAACTTGTTTCGGCGGGAGCATTTTTTTTTAGCCTTCTCTCATATAAGCGTTCCTACGAAAACTGATTCCTTACATAGTAAAAGGGTATAATTTTCAATATTATGAAAATTAGTTCATAATAGTAAATTGACATAGAAATGAACCTTAATGAATAAATGCCCTCTGAATGGAATCGGGTGATTGGGAATCATTGCGTGAATTTCGAAAATTATTGAAATGGCATCAAGGGTCCAGCGTCCATTTATCAGAAAGTCACATCTAAAAAAAATTAAGTCTTTAATTTTAATACCGATAAAGTGCTACCAAATCATACCATATGCAAAAGATACATACAATAAGATATATGATCCACGTGCCAATTGAACCTATTTTTGGTTTATCTTGTAATCAAGTATTGTACATTGCCTATGGGCACAGAAAGATTTAATCTAATCCTTTTTCTTGTTTTTCATTAAATGGAATATTCTGGCGTCGTGGCAAAATAAATTGATTTTACGCAAAATATATGAAGAAATTTTCGGCTATAGGTCAAAATTTATTTTGAAATTCTTCATATTCTGACGGACTATTTCAGTTTTTTTAGTTAGCTTACGCAGACGCATACCTAATCCTTAGAATTGTACATTTATTGAAACAAGTAACAAGCCGAACAAGATCGATCTATAGATATCCCCTATAGCAAGTCCCGTAGTACAATTTTTCATTTACTTTTGTAATAAATTACCGAATGTTATCCCTTGTTACTATCTGAAAGTGTACTTTTAATGGAAGAGAGCCCGAAACGTAAACTGACGTAGTCTAAATTTAGAAAAATTAATCAATCAATTAAAGACCTTATTACCGATATATCATGGCTGCCATAAAAATACTTATTTCTTATAAGTTCCCTTATAAGGCGTAGATTAGAAAATATGATCCGAATTTGGTACAATTGATGTTCATGTCAAACTACCCTTATAGAGCTATTCTCACGGTGAAATGTTGAGAATTACATGGACGGCTTTGCAATAAAAATGCTTTTCTGTCGTAGAAACGCTAATGGGTTTATATAACGATTTTTTTAAAATAAGGCATTATATGGTAATGGTTGGGGATATAGGATCCAACTTTTGCCAAAATATCTTAAAAACTGAGGCTTGGAGAATGATCACAAGAGCCTGGGCAGGCACTCGACGGACATCCTTTTATCGGTTCACAAAATAATTCGGATAATAATTCTAAACCGATCGGTAAGAAGAATATAGAAGTGTCTTTTACATACATCCACCCAAAAAGTGTTTTGGGGCATTAAGACGCACATTGCATCTGACGCGTAGACGCAAAAAATCAAAGAAATGCTTTAGAAAGCTTGAACTTGTTTTATACCTTGTCCCTCTATGTAACATCCAGAAGGCCTTCCTATTGTATTGCTTAATTTAGAATTTGTTTTTTTGAATCGATTTAAGATCATTCCGTCCTTTCGGCATTCTACTTGATTTCAAAAAAAATGGATCGGATATAATGGTTCCCAAGAAAGGTAAGCCTTTCTATGGCAAAAACTATAAATTTTAATATTTTATTATGAAAATTAGTCCGCAATAAAGTCTGCAATAATTTGAAATAAAAATTAATTGTACCAATTTGGACTATGTAACTCTATTTCTTGAACTCGACACCATGTAGGGGATCGCATCAAAAGCATACTTTTTTGTACATGTGAGCAAAGTATAATATTTGATAGATGCAGAAGGGGTGTACGTTATCTAATTGGCCACCTAGTCAAACAACAATGTTTTTATTTCTTTTCTTTACTCACATAGCTATCTGGGCCACTAGCTATATGGATAGTTCCTGAATTGAAATATCATTATAAGACACAACCACAGTGAACCAATTATTTTCTATCGCTTTTCATGTGAAGATGCGTTTTCCATGTGCACCCAATATCTGCGGGCTATTCAGAAGGGATATATATAGATATAAATATTTCGAAGTATTTGGAACGCACTCATATAAGTTTGCTTATTTTAACCACTTAAAGGTGGACTACGCTAGAAAATTTTCCAAAAAACATTCTTTGCCTCGAATGGATTAATCGATGCCTTATCCTCCGAGAATAATGGGAACAAATTATCAGGAAGAAATTTTTTCCTTTAAAATGTCAAATTTGATCCCAAGCGTTTCAATAAAAAATTGCCTGCATCAAAGTACTTCCCAATGCGAAGGTACAGATGAGGGTTCTATCTTTCAATTTCTAACTTTGGAAAGTCTTTAACTTTTATTGGCTTTTCTTGCTACTTTTTCCTTACCATCTACCATTTTGTAATACAAAGTCTAAAAGTCGTTTTATTTCAGGCAGGCTCTTCCAAGAAACCTACGAAGAAAGATAATAGAGAAGGATATTTGGATAAAGAAGACCATTTTTTGCAGAGTAATAGTAAAAGTGAATAAAAAAGTGTTTACAACGTTCCTGTAACACATTCCAAAATTTTGAATACTTTTTTTCGAAAGATGATTTTTCAAAACGGCATGCAGCATGATTTTATCATTTTTCATTTCAATTATTTATAGTTTTTTTTATTTTTTTATTTTTTTTATATATAATATTTCAAAAAGATATACGTAGGGGATTATCGATAAGTTAATTTAAACCTTACTTATTACCAGAAAGTTGCCTCCTTCTCTTCTACCGAAAATTGAATTTTTTTCATTCAAATACTCGTCAATTCCACAAAAGTCAATGCGTTTACGATCATCTACGTACGTGTCGAACTATGGACATATATATTAGATTAAGAGGTTTATTGATTCAGTTGCACTGCTTGGCCAAAAGCCCCTTAAATTAAATATGCGTCGCGAGTATGGCTCGGGTGTTGCCACTTTTTTATATTTTTCAAAAATATATAATTTCACTACTTAAATATTTGCTTAATAACCTCCTCGAATATTTTTATTTTATTATGTTTTTTCCATTCAAAAATAATGATAATCAAAAAAACACTTTTCTTAACGCTTTTACACCATCTCCCACCGTCGAAAACTTTGCTTATGCCAATAAAGCATTCATTCAAATCTAACCATGGTTAATATATGCGCACTTAATTACATAAAATTCAATCTTAAAACGTATGAATAAAACGGATCAAGTTTACATAGGCTTAGGCCTTGCCCTCTCTTCTGACATGCATACAGTGACAGAAGAGTACACTTTCTTTCTGCATTTAACGACTTCGAACGAAGTTTTCTGCCACCTAAACAACGCATTAGTTAAACATCAAAAAATTTATTGAAGGGCAAAATTTAACCTAATGGTAACCTAATTTTACATTACATAGAAATAGCTATAGGGCAAAAGAGAACAAAAGATCTTTGCGTTCGCGATTTTAAGCGGTGCTATCTATTCTTCTTATTAGAAACGTTATGATAAGTTAAACAACCAGCATCGTCCGTCCCTTTGGTATTCAAAAAAATAAATATCACCTAATAGATGCCTCGTAAAATAGTTCACATCGTTGAAACTGTGTGAGAAATTCTAATTTGATATCAAGTTTGATTTATTACGAAGAGTTTCTACGAAAAACCGTACATTGATCCAAAAAGTTCTCGGAAATTAATAAAGAACACAAAGTAAAAAAATTCCAAACATCATTCTCGACATTTTTTTTTTTCATTTTTCTTTGAGATTTCAGAATTATTTCGATTTTTTGTCATTTTTTTTTTTTGTCCGTCAAATATTTAATGTGGTAAGAAGATAAAATTAAAAAAAAAAGTAAATAAGTAACAGGAGAAGAATTCGTTTTTCCGAGCGAGTTTTCAGTCAAATTTTAGATTTACTTTCGTAAAAATTAAACTTTCTGGTAGCGCTGTTGAGTTCATCATATTGCATTTACGTTGTTTATCAACTGCAAACCTTGCGTGTCTATGAGCATAAATTTGCTAAGAATATTGGACAAAATAATATAAATTTCTTTCAATTGTGCAAAAGAAAACATCGAAAATTTTTGAAAAGCATTCGTAAAATATATTAAATTAAACAGGCAGGAAGGCCATTAACATATATTTGTTTGCTGCGTTTTTGGTAAGTATATGGATAGGAAAATGAAAACAAAGAAAGAAATGAAATACAGCATGATCTTACAGTGACAAGCAAAGAGGTCAAAAGTGGTGGGATAGTAACCAATTATAGAAAGTTTTCTTGATTTGTTTTTTTTGGCCGCTTCATATAAAGGGGGAGTTATCCAGAAAAAAATCCGAAAAATATGGACATTAGCGATAATTGTTATGATTCCCAGCAGTCGAATCAATTACAACAGCAACAACAACAGCAGCAACAACAACAACAACAGCAGCAGCAGCATCAGCAATCACAACAACAATCGCCTCTATCATCGCAACATATAACGCAAGGTCAACAAATGCAATGTGATACAATGGTTGCTTACGATAATCAAACTACGGCTCTTGAAGGACCTATACCACTGCCGGCACCTGCCCAAAATTACGATAAAGCACGTGCCGCTTCAGATATCGATTTAGACTCTATCTTATTACACCAATTTAGCTGTTTGGGCACACGTGATCATGAGGATTTAATTGAACAATTCCATAGTTTAATGAATAACCAAATGAATAAAGACGCTGGCCGGTTTTTCCTTGAGATGAGCAACTGGTAAAGTAAACAATTTGATAACATCAAATGCTGACTTGTTTTTCCCGTTTCTTTTAGGAATTTACAAACGGCAGTAGGCTGCTACTTGGACTTTTGTAATGGCCAAACGTTACCATCGATGAAAATTATACATCAATCCCAACCAAATAACCAGCAAATGGTATGGCGTCTACAGAATACGGGTTCGGAAACTTGGCCAAATGGTTGCTATTTAATGTCAACCACTCAGATGCGTCGAATTGAAGTGCCAACTATAAGGCCTGGTGAAACGTGCGAAGTGGTCGCCGATATATGCAGCAATGAGCCAGTGGTCTGGCGATTATGTGCTCCACATGGTGAATACTTTGGTGACAATTTATGTTTGGTGCCGCCTGGTTCTTTCAATTCACATGAACTTAATCAACGTTTAGCTCAACTCGCTGTAACCGAACAAAATCCCGCCCAGTGTCCTCAAGTTCATATTGTGATAGCTGAACGTATGGAGTAGAAATGACGTTAAACTAAAAGAAATGCTACAAAGAGCAAAAAGAAAAAGAAAAAAGAGGGATTTTTATTGCTGTTAGTGGGCGTGGAGTGCGTGTGTTTGTATATGTGTGTGTGTGTGTTTTGTGTCATCACCATCAATTGGTCTTTTATTTAAAAATATTCAATCATTTTCATTTAAATTTCTTCCTTTTTTTAATTTTTTTTTTTATTTTTATTGGTTTTGCGAATTTACTTTTCATTAATTTTTTTAACCAATTATGAATCACCCGGTACATAAGATAGCTGTATGTTTAGCAGTTCTAATAAAGAATTTTTATTCATATGCCTAGTTAATGTGTGCGAGTGTATCTACCATAAAAGCTATATATATAATAACTTCTATACATAAATAAAATTTTAGTAAAATTATGAAATAGAAAATTTGTCTTGGATATCCTTAAAAAAGGCAATTAATTATAAAGTACTGTTCATAATTTTTCTTTTACCCCAAGAATGTTTACATGGGTTGTTCTGTTGTTTCAGCGTTTTTTTTTATTTTTTTTTTTATTTCGCCTTAGATCATATGGTTCATATGGTTTTCTTATTTGTTGCTGTTATTTCAACTCATAACCGTCAGTTGCTCAGTTGCTTTTTTCATTTTTTCTTGTGATTGCACAGTTTGCGGATTACGGTTTTTTTTTTCAGATATAAATTTCAATCTTAGAAAAAGTAAAAAATAATTACATTAATTAACAACAATATTGCAGAATAATAACAAATGGTTTTTTTTTTTTTTTTTAAGCATTAATAAAAAAAATACGTCGCGCTTGTGACAAACACGTCATGCGAAGCTTAATAACAGTTTAAAAGAAAAAAAAAATTATATATATATATATATATAGAAACAAAGGAAAACAACTACAACATCTAATTGCCTTTATTGATTAATTTATTCCCTTTTAAAGCAAAAAAAGTTATACATCTATAGGGTACGCAAAGTTGAACATAAAAAAAAATCTGGTGAAAATATAAAATTATCCAATATTGAAGAATAATCAATCATTTTTTACAAAACTACAAAAATTTCTTTAAACGAAATCTCTTCTTATTATGGAATTTGAGAATACGTCGTTATTGGCCGAGTCTGCTGGCTTAGGTAGGTCAGCAAGGTATAATTTTTGCTAATGGATTAATATATGAATTCTTTAAAAAAAAAATTTTGTAGATGTATCTACGGAAAAAGGCCATAAGCTAAATTATAGTTCATCAGCGTCGTTAAAATCAAAATCGACCACCGCCAAAATTATGTCAACATCATCAACCCTAAAAAAACAAGAGCAACAGCGCTTAGATACCGAACTTAGATCAAGAGTGAAACATCATCATCAAAAACAGCCAATGTCTGCTGCTGAACGTTCGGCAACCAAAAAATCTTTAATCATTTTGGCTGCCATTTTTATTACATCGTTAGCGGCCATGTGCTATGTTTACATGATATGCCCCGAATTAAATGAGTGAGTAGAAATGTTTGCACACACTTATGTAACGCGCATATGAAATTTATATCATTTACTATATATTACATTGATAAAAAGACTTTTACGGAAAAAATACATGCGTAGATATATATCGTTTAGCGGAATAGGGGTATAGATCGTGGATTTCCATTCTTCAAGCAAATATTTACCGAACGTAAATGCAAAAAGTTTCTTTCTAATTAATGCTGTCTTAGTTAGTAGGTCGAATCAAATTCTTATTACCTCGGCTGAATGAACAGACCTGCCTGAAAGTTGTTTTTCCTCTAGTATACACATGCACACACTGTCTTGTGGATTCAAACTGAAAGCATATGTGTTTGCATAGTCAATTTTGGTAAGGGAGTAAGAGTTTTAATGTCAGATGACAACATAATCTCGCTCTGACCAAGGATGGATATTATGATTTATGGGGACTTTTATGTAAAACGTTAAAGTGAACATATCTCGCTTTAAAATATATATGTAAAATTCAACAAGTTCCTGTGAACACATAAATAGCCTGATCGAAAACAATTTTTGTGATAGTTCTGTTCAATATTTATCGCAAATATTATCGGTTGATAACGAACGGCTATAAATTGTAACTTAATAATGAAAACCTGTTGAAATTTGCGTAATTTTGTAAAGCGAATATGAGTCCAGTATGCTAACATTTCCAAAACATCCAAAAATAGGTTACGCTAAACAATATATAGATCATTTTTTTCATTAATGCCTTATGCTGGTTGAATTTAGTGGTTGTTGCAACGTTTGAGATAAAATGTTGTAACTTGGCATTTAAATTCGATCCGCTCACAAAATTTAATATCTGTATATATATTAATTCAAAATTCATGCCTTATAAAATATTTGACCGTTTGGCCTTGTGTGACAATTAAGAAAAGACTGCTTCGTGATGTTGAGTATCTAACATTTTCATCAAGGCGTACGTATGTAAATATGTATTTTACTTATATACGCATTACGTGCCTTATTATTATTAAAACTGATAATGTAGAGATCACCGTTAGTTAATCGCAGATATCAGCACACGTAGCGAGTGAGTTGACTGAACGCAATAACTTTCCTTTCCTAACGATTGTTTACAGATTTTCTGCCCTTAAATTGTTTTTTTTTATTTTTGCCGAAAGAGACCTTCCTGGTGCGATAAATTTATTCAATGATTAATTATTGATTGAATGAAATAATCAATAATAAGGAATAATAATAATTAAATGTTTCCATCGAAGCGTCCATATGTACGAACTAATTATATCATATATGGATTTTGAAATTCCTTTTTAAGAATACCCGTAGTTTATGAGATTGCTGGTACGTATTTCCGACTGTAAAAGACATATTTAACATAGGGATAAATAGTCTTGTAACCAGTAACAGTAACGATCAGAGACATTTAGCTAACTATATTATTATATATAGTTCCATCTAATTAGTATAAAATGTAAAATTCTTGGCATCTTTGTTAATGTGGCGTCAGCTATACGCAGAACAATTTCCCAAGTTCAATGTGGAGATACATATGTTCTTGTCATATTTAACACGTTCACGTTCCGCATTTTTCCGCATTTTATTTCATAATTCATGCATTTCGTTGCAAATGATTTTTAGTTACATCGTACGATATATGACGGCGGCGAGTACAATTTTTTCATGGTATGCTTTTAATTAAATTATTGGAAAGAATCAAAACCGCGCAATGAAAACAAAATGAGAAAATTAAACCTGAAAACATACTTACGTTAGGAGGAGTCATTCTCAAGCTAAAGATTGATTTTTGTTAAATTTTTTTTTTTTTTTTTTGCTCGAGAAGTTCAGAGTACAACGTTGATTCAATTATTTGTTTACAATTTGCCTTCTTTTTCACTAAAGACAGGGGGGGATAGTTTGCTATAGTCAGTTATAAACGATTACGAAATTTCAACTAATTTGGTATGTTTACGGCAACGTAAGGTATCACCTCATTTTGCAACAACCATTGCTAATTTTACGTGTTAGACCAAATTGTTGTTATTGTTGTTGTTTTTTGTGTTTTTTACTCTTGGTAAAAATTTCTTAATTTAAATTTAAAACGAAATAATACGACAACGGCAAACAGCACACAAGCAGTATGTGCGATACATATACGAAATTAAATTTATAGAGCAATTGTATGCGTACGTCGTTTGTGTGTATAAAATATGTGCCGTATTGTTTGTTTCCTAGTTGCGATAGTGTATGCTTGATTTTTTATATACGTCATCATCTCATGATTGATTTTCTCGTTTAAAAAATATTTATTCAAAAAGCGTTTTCCCTCTCTCTCTCTCTTTCTCTCTCCCTTCTTCTTTCCCTCCCTCTCTCCACGTGTAGATCGGAAAAGCAGCACATGAAAATACCACGTGATATACAAGACGCCAAAATGTTAGCCAAAGTATTGGATCGTTACAAGGACATGTACTACTTTGAAGTGATGTTTGGCGTAGTGGTCGCTTACATATTGTATCCTTTTTGTTAATGAAAAAAAAAAAAAAAAAACAGGTTAAGTATAAAATGACGATCTGATGCCAAATTTACTTTTCATTTGATAGATGATAAGACTTCTATCTCTTTTTTGACGACAATTAAGCTTAGAAAAGTTATAAAAAATATATATATATATATATATATTATATTTTATTTTGTTCATGAATCACGTGCCCCCTTTTTTTTTTTTTTTTGTTGCGCAGTCATTTACCTTTGCTTTATCTATTATTAATAATAAATAACCTTGAACGTTTTGCAGTAAATTTGTGTAAGCATGTCTGCCGTACAAGCGTGCTCATTTTTACGTGTATTTATACTTTTGGTAGGTAGCATTATCGATAACATATCAAAATTATTCGTACAATTATTTTATCTCATGTATTTTGTTGGCTATCGCTACTATTTGCTTAGTTATAAATAATTATTAAGTTTATTATAAATTTGATTCTTTTCATATTCTGCTTTGTCTGCGCCCTATGTTTATTATCAGTAATACTATCCCACCATGAGTGACATGACCTTATTAAACATTATATTAAGACTCTTACCGCTTTATATATGGAATAGTTGATATTATGCATCAAAAACTGGATAATTTGGATTTTCGTCTAATCGTGTGTACGAAATTCATTTTACAACAAGAAAAAACTTAAGAAATTTTCGAATATAGATCGACGTACACACGCACACTACGCATTGAACTAATTAAAATTCGTTACAAAAGTGCTAAATAAATTGATTCGAAATGATGAGGCACATTTTCGTCCATCTGGGTATGTAAACAAGAAAACCAGTCGCACATATATATATATGTGGCCTCAAAAGTCCACGAGGAATAGTCGGAAAAACCGCTCCAATCACTACAATAAGTCAAAATTTGGCATAGTTTTTGGACTAGTGGTGTAACTGGGGCCATACTTTTTTTAAAATTGATGCGAGTTTTCGAACCTCTTAATGAAATCTGGCGCGAACCTAGCTTTACTTTTTTAATTAGAATACATTTTTATATATATTTTTTCAAATATAACGTATAATTTTCTATACAGGCAAGCATACACACGCACAGCATATGCTATAGAAATGATCAGAATTCCATTGCTTTAGTTAGATAAGTTATAATGAACATAAGATATTATTATTGATAGTTTAATATATTGATAACAATTACTCTCTTGCCAAGCACAAGCTCGGACCCATTAACATATTTAAGTGGCTATTAAGTAAGATTGTGATTAGTAAAGGTGGACATTTTAAGAACCATATAGCTTTGCTATACGTTAAGCTAAGATTTAATATGGATCGAGCATCCGAAGACGCCTGAAAATCAGTGATCCGATTCATCTGTCTTAATCTCTAAAGGCAACGAAGTCGTTAATGGCTAATGTTTAATAATATCGAAGAAGGGGAAGAGGCGCGCGTTATAGCGCCTGAAAGCAATTAAAACAATACCGGGAAATATTTTCAGTTGGACCCTAATCGCATGCCCTTCTGAAAAGTGAAAATATGCGTAGCATTAATTCGAAATTGTTTAGAGTTAGTGAAGCTACACCAATAATGTCCCTCCTTCCTTCTCCAATGGAATTATTTAACGACAAATTTACCTATTGAGCACTAACTTGTACGACATGCTTATCGGCTTTTATGAAAGGATCGTTAGAATTACTAAATATTATCTATAAATTTGTTCTGCAGAAAGCTTTAAACCGTTTAATATTAATATGATCGTTAATTTGTTACATATACTCAACTAAATAATTTTGTAAAATTTAATTGGTTTTCCTCAACTTTTGAATACGCTTCATTTCCTTTTCAGCTTGCAGACATTTGCCATTCCAGGATCGTTATTTCTTTCCATTTTATTAGGTTTCTTATATCGTTTTCCGATAGCTCTTTTTCTTATTTGCTTTTGTTCGGCATTGGGTGCGACGTTGTGCTATTGTTTATCCAATTTGGTCGGTAGACGTTTGATAAGGCATTTTTGGCCAAAAAAAATCAGCGAATGGTCTAAACATGTGGAAAAACATCGCGACAGCCTGTTCAACTATATGCTATTTTTGCGCATGACACCGATTCTTCCCAATTGGTTTATTAATTTAGCAGCTCCGGTTATTGGCGTACCATTGTATACCTTTACTTTGGGCACGTTCTGTGGTGTTGCACCGCCATCAGTGATTGCTATACAAGCGGGTAAAACATTGCAAAAGATGAGTAGTTCCAGTGATGCATTCTCTTGGACTTCAATGGGTGTATTAACAATGTGCGCTTGTCTGTCATTGGTGCCGGGCTTGTTAAAGAATAAACTGAAAAAGAAAATACAATAAATTTGCGGAAGCGAACAAGCTTGATTTTCAAGTAAACGTATTTTACGATATTTAAATTCTTTAGTAAACTTACATTTTGGGTTTTTTCTTTCTTCTAAATATACATACATAAATAACTGTATTCCATTAAGATTTAATGCATATAAATTTACGTATTACAAATACGCACACATGTGCGTGTAGCATGTATTTTAAAAGCTTTTTTTTATAATCGTCTCATCTTCTTAAAAAAATGTAAGACGTTTTTCAATACTTTTTCATAATACAATTTTTTCATATATATATATGTATATATATATATATACATATATATACATATATATATTATATATAAAAAAAATATTGTAATTTAAAACTTTACTATCGCACTTTTCAGTACGTATTTATTATATATATTTGCAAACGCAGTATTCATTCATCACTTCGGTTTACCTTTTGCATCGTTTGATGTTGTTATGCCTATTGTTTCTTTCTATTTTTATAATTTACAATTAGAAAATTTTTGATATAAATTATAATGAAAAGAGAACGAAACTGAAAATTGCCAATATATTAATTATTTTTAAATTAAAAAAAAAAAAAAAAAAAAAAAAAAAAAAATTATATTTTTTTAATGCTTTTTTTAAAAAAAAATTTTAAAACAAAA
>CCAG010021492.1:0-23512 GCA_001077435.1 Glossina morsitans morsitans | reverse complement strand
AAAAAAAAAAAAAAAAAAAAAAAAATAAAGCATTCATATTTTTAATGCGTTTTATTAAAAAAATATTTTAAAAATAATAATTTAAGAATGAAATAAATAAAAAATAAAAAAAATAGATAAATAAATAAAAAAACAAAAAAAAAAAAAAGAAATAAACCAAATAACGTGGAAGCTAATCTAAACTCGTGTCGGTAAATGAATCGAGAGAAAGTTAATTGGATTTTTTTAGTTGCAGTGTATTTGTAAGACGTTTTAACAAGAATTCGAAAGACGACTCTACCAAGTATAAGTAAGAGTGGTCCAGTTGCTAAGCCTTTTTAAAATGTATACGGGACGATTAATATAAATTTTTCTTATCTCGGCAAAACATTTAAGGTGGATATAAAAGCAAAATGCAACAATTCATGCAAGCCATTCCTTAAAACGTAATAACAATAATCACGATGTCTTTCAACTCAGTTCAACTCAATTCTGCCTTACAGTATATTTAAAAGAACATTAAAGAGACTACTTAGCAATTCGAAAGCAATCTTCAAAATGAGATAATGTCTTCCACATTAAAGCAAATTGAGACAAAGAGCAGCCAGTAAATGTTGCAGGAACCCATGAAAGACGGCTTGAGATCGGAAGTATACATGAGATTTGTGTTCTCGCTCATTTGTCTGTGAGAATCTAGCGACGATTATCTCTCGAATAGAACGTCTATTCTTCCCTTTTATGTATGTCACTCTCTTACCTTCAACTCAATAAATTGATTTGCTAAGTGCTTGAAGGCCGCAAAAAAACATATGTGTAAATATCAAGGAGCCGGAGACTATCAGTTCAAGCAACCAGCTGATTTAAATCGCTTTGATTTTTTGAGACTTACAACATCAATCTTCTTGAGCTTTTCTATGCATTAGTGGTTATACATAGTGCGTTAGTCGGTCTAAATTGTTATGTAATATTAACTCTACTTAACTCAAGAACAATTCCCGAATTAATCTCATTATTATTTGCCCAATTTGCAGTTTTTGTTGTATGAAGCGAATAAGCTTTTATATATATATATATATATACATAAAATACATAAATCGTAGAAATACTCACTGTTAGGGTAAACTTCTTCTTTAGGGACAATTAACACGTTTAAGACGCTTCGAGCAAACACTAAGAAAACGAAATCTGATACCCCAATGGATACTGCTACGCCATCAGAGAAAAAAGTCAGGTCCACCATCATCAAATTGCATGCGAACGAGACACATGGAGACACGAACCATACCCGACAGAAGTAAAAAATAAACAGAAATCAAATTTATGCTATCATTTAAATCAAATGATTGACCATTGAAAGAAAGACGGACAAAGGATGAGATTATACATCGGAAATATGCTAATGCATATTTCGATTAGTCAAGAGACAAATGAGAAATCCGTAGCTTCTACTAGATCAGTTGATTCTATTGAACGCTTCTCACCTATCTCTCACACAACTATTGCACGCGGTCCATTCGGTAAACCCATTGTATTCCTATTCCGACACAAGATAAAAAGATGTGGATAAAAACACTTACATCGTCAATCCTCAATAAATTTTCTCTTCGAGAACGAGAATTGTTCAATGTATTTGACGTCTTGCTGCCAAGCACATTTACAGGAATCAGAATTTCATAAATTTATTAGCACCATACGGACTTTCAGTTAAACTGTAAAAACTGCCGAATAGTTTCTTGCATGATCTGCAAGTTACGTTGACAATCGGAAAAATCTCTTCATCGGGATTTGATATACTTACATAGGTTTCTGGTTCATTTTTTAATATTTCAATTTATGCGAAAAAAAAAAAGATACAAAAATTTTTTTTTTAAATATCGACAACTGATTGAATTTAATGTTTTTTATAAATGACAAAAAAAAAAAACTGAAAAAAATATTCAAAGAAAAGAACTAAAAAAATGAAATGAAGTAAAATTCATAGAAAGTGATTGTCAAATAATATTCGTAAGATTCATCTACACTTTCTACTTTAAAACGAAAACAAATAAGTAAAAGAGAACTTGTAGTCAGATATCCGATATCTGAAATAATATTTTCAAACAATTCTCGCCAATATTTCATTGGTATAGTCTAGTTTATGAACTAAGAAGAACTAAGAATTGGACAAAAATATAATGCTAAACAACGCTTATTTGCATAAACCAAAAGTCTTTCTTTCAGATTTTCGAATATCGTACGAGAATTGCAGGTATGGTATATCAACGGCATTATTTGCATTCGATGGGTAAAAATTATTATCTTAATGGCGAATTGATTGAAATGTGGCGTTTTAATGAGAAAGCGCTTTTGACTACTCGACAATCCGTTCTTCTTTTATGCCCGAATTTTTGTGGAAAGTACTCAATACCTACCTCTTGAAATCTTTAAGACATCCGCAATCTAATGCACCCTTACTTTTACCCCTATATAACCGCCCTCTGCTTATAGCATCATTGGTGTCCATATGACCTCACTTGGAGTTATCAAACCATTGACATATCATTGTTGTCCACAACACAGACTTTGAGCGGTACTTTCCCATCAAAAAGTAATGTTTAATCAATACTCTTGATTTTTTTTTTTTTCAAAGCAACAAAATCAGCGTCAGTATAGCTTGCAAACGAATGAAAGAAATGACATCAAATTTCGATAGGCATGGTTTAAGGGATAGCGGTTTCCAGAAGTAACATGACTTTGCATATTAGAGTCGATATCTACGCGTCAGGCTTGGCAATTACTGACCGATGTGATGCCGCTAGATGTGGCAAGTCCACGAAAATGTAGGCCACCTTAGGTGGGAAAGAAAAGATATGGCAGTCCCATTGAATTTACCCACCCGGTTCATAAAAAACAAGCCTAAAATTTTAGGTAAAATAAATTTTTGCTGTAAAACAAGTAAAAACACTAGTGTCCGCCATTAAATATCCAATATCAGCCTACAATTATCCATATATTGACTCTTCAAAATAAGGCATTCTATGTGGGAAGTGGTTGAAAAAGTAGTCCTATTCAAGACATTTTCAACAGCGTTCGCGGTTGGGCCAAAACACGCCAGTGCACCAAATTTCATCAAAATATCGTAAAATATGCGGCCTGTAGGCTAAATACAAACGAGTAAGACAGACGGATGGACAAGCTTTGATCGATTCAGCGAATGATTTGGAATTGATCGGTATAATAAAAGGTGGATGTATCTCTGAATCGATTTAAACTTGCGTGCCCACTGTTTCATTTGTAACACTTGGAATACTGTCCAGAGACCTTGTACAATATATAAATGCTTAACAAAAACCTGCCTGCCTATCATCTGAAAACTTGCATTCATCATATATATTCTTAGTTTGAGGACAAAAATTGAATTCGAAAATAAGTACGATCCGCTCACTACTACATGGACAATAAATAAGAAAGCTATAATGGAGAAATCAAAGCTTATAATGATATCGAAGTTGGTAAATTCCATTACGAAGGCAAGTAAAAGCTGTACTTATTTACAATACACCAAAAATTGTAACCGCTATTGACAGAAGCATATAATTCCAAAATTATATATAAGAATGTTTTACAATTACATTTAAAAATTGAGTGACCAATGGATCAGTTAACACAACTACCCGGTAAACCAACGATATTTTCTTTAATTTTTTTTTTTTTCATATCATAGAAGAACTATTTTATTTAAGCATTAAATCAATTAAGTGTGTCAATCTCTTTGGAAAAGGTGCATTTAAATTGTGTCGCAAAAATTTTGCGATGAGGAGTATGCTCTTCATAAACAGCGTAGTTGTAATACGAAATAACTTGACAAAATGACATACAACACATGATGGTAACATTTTATGAGGAAATCCGACAAGGGCGGATGGGTGGATTGTGGCGTATATCTTCATTATACATATTTAACTGTTTATGTAAATAAAACAAGAACACTTAGACGATATCTTATAAAATTTTCATTTAAAATTTTGAAAACACGGCCATTGAAACTTTTGTTTCGTAGACCTCGTAGAGAAAAGCATATTCGCGCATTTGTCAGAATAACTGGTGATAGCTTTATTTGAAATCAGGAAATCAAATATTTTCTAATAATAGGATTTTATAAAAATTTTAAAGCTTGAAAGAGTCGTGCGCAAAAAAAGACAATTTTCGACAAAATCGTTTGTCTCATGCTGGATTACATTATAATAGTAACTTACACTTGATGATATGCTTTATTTTTTTATCTTTGAAGTACGGTACGTGTTATTAAACAATATGAAGCTTATTCTTACATGGCATGTTACGTTCACACGTTGAACACAACACATTCTTCTTTAATTGGAAAATACATTGCGTAGAAAAAGATAAAGCAAGCGTGTGCTGGTTGTGAAAAAATTCTGTCTAAACCGTGCGTATTCGTCCTGTTTTATTAATTAAGTCAAACTCCAAATATTAACTGTACTTCATAAAAAAAATTATTTTATTTAATTCATTGACTTTTGTTGTGATTGCTCACGTAATGAGGTGTCGTAGGTTTCTTCGATGCAAAGGCTGATAAAGTAGAAAGTAAAAAGTGTTTCTTAAATATTAAAGATGGGGGATGATCAATCTTTTTTCTCTAATTGCTGTTGAGCAGCTTAAAAATAATATTTTCTTCTTTTTGGTATACATTGGAATGAATGATTATCCTTAACTAGCGTTAGAAGAAAACAAGCTAATAGCTAAAATGTCGAACAAATGAAATAAAATAGTCGCAAATACAGGGGCGTGAAAAATAAGTGGAGCAAAAAGGGGTACGAGGAGGAGGAATATAATAGGAAAAATGAGAAATTAACTGGCTGCATGTTGCGAGAAATAATTTGAAAGCAATTTTAAGATGAATCCAATAATTTTTTATATATAAAGATCTAATGCAAGTGAAAAAGCGACACGTTTTTAGTAAATAAATAGATGCCTTCATTGTGTACGTGCTTACATGTACGAGTACGAGTACGTATATTTATATGCCTTTATTCCGACTATTCGGAAGGGGTGAGGTCGCGTTCTTTTTCATTTTCATTGAGTATTTGCGATAGTAAATCGTGAATTGGTTCGAAAATCTTTTTCGCTCCAGTATTGGTTAGATTTTTATAATCAAACATATCATGATGACTTATAGTACCGTCCGCTTGTATTAAGCCCTTGTCGATGCTAACCGTTTGTACACGATTTAGACCAATAACTTTCTCTTTAATCAGCTTATTTATTTCAGCATTTTTATCACGTAATTCATTTGGTTGATGACCGCGAGGTAGTAAACTCTATAATAGAAAAATTTTCATATAAAAGCTCAAGTTCTAATTTGTTTTATATTCAATTCGATATGCTTACAGGTAATACGATGTAAGTGTCTGGAAGTTTTTCACGTATTCTTTGAACAATTTCAAATATGCCGTTTGCTATATCATCGCCTTTGTTTTCTATATTATTGGTTCCTACATGTAAAACTATAATTTTTGGTTTTACGTTGTCTAATTCTCCATTTTCAATACGCCACAGCACGTTTTCGGTGCGATCATCACGTATACTAAAATTAAGGCAGTGCAATGGTGCGAAATAATTATGCCATGTCTCGGTATCTTGCAATGTTTCTAAAATACAATCGCCCAGAAATATAACATCTGGGTCCTTTTCTTGGCATTCCAATAAAAAACGACGGTGAATACTATATAGATATAGTGAATTAGCAATTAATTAATGACTAAAAGCAAACATACCAGCAAATATATCATACCTTAACCATCTATTGTCGCCATCGACATCTTTTCTTTGGGTGGCCACAGCGCAAACGTTCATCATTTACTTTCTTTATGTATAAAATAGTAATAAAATATATAGACTACAACTTCTTGTATGACAATTACATTAATTAAAATGCAACTTAAAGAAAATTCCTCCTCTTCCAAACAATTTTCCTTTTACAAATACAGAATATGACTATCTCTTCTTCTTCTTCTTTTTAGCTGAAGTCAAGCAAATTGATGTGCTATCGTCAATTTTGTTGTCAATTCTAAATTTCGTATAATTAATGATTGCTTTTTTAAAAAATAGACGACATATTCGGTGTTGTTCACTTTTTTTTAATGAATAATAATTTCAAAAATGGAAGCACAAATTACAATATAACAGAACATTAGGCATATTAATTATATGCTATCATCTGAGACTTCAATTAAATTAGGAACAGATCTGTGAGGTTGTAGAGAACAGTTTATATGAGTTTTCATGTGAGCTTTCAAAGCTATTGCCTGTATGAAACGTTTGCCGCATTGCTGACAAGTAAAAGGCCTTTCAGTTTGACAACCTGGTGGTGTCTGCTGTATCAGAGTGCGATCTTTGGTTTCCGGACAATTACTGCGTCTTAAACCAAAATGTGCAATGCGATCATGCATGCTCAAACCTCCTGAACTATTGAATACCATATTACATTTTGGGCATGGCCGTTGTTTCGCTCTCGTGTGATAGTTTATATGTGCTTTTAGCTCGCGGTATGTGTTCTTTCGCATTCCACAGTGTGGACATTCAAATATGTTATTGCTTGCGTGTCGCTGTTCATGGCCTCTTAGACTTCGTTGCGTTTTAAAGCAGCTGTTGCATTCTTTACATTGAAATGGATATAGATTTGTTGGTTTATGAATAGAAGTGTGATCTTTGAGTCGCATGCGACTTTTGCACACCTTTCCGCATTCCTCGCAAAGATGGACATTCTTGTACGATGCCTGTTGGCTAATATCGTTTTTTCTTGGTTTGGCTGATGAAATATTTATCGGACAATATTGCAAATGTTCGCCTACAATGTTTAATTTGTTGTCACAATAAACTTCTTCAAGATGTGGTCTGTAGCAATCTGAATGTTCAAAATTGCGTTCACAGTTCGGACAATAAGACATTACAGCTTGATGAACGTTTATATGCTGTTGTAGGGCTTCTTCATTCAGATGGCGTTCACACTGATCACATCGAGAATGAGTTATTTCCGTTTCCATAATTTTAGCTGGAATAGTTTCCACTTTAGTCAAAAGTCTTGGATTTTCGTTATGTCTCTCACTGTCATCCGAACAAATAGAAAGACTGCACATACTTGTAGGTTTACGATAAAGAATATTTGATACATTTTTTTGATTAGTTTCGGTTTCTTTATGATCATGATCGCTCTGGTTTTCAATATCCGGAAAATAACCAAATGAATCTCGAAGTTTATAAGGACTCGATGTCTGCGATGGAGGTAGCCAACTTTTCTTTTCGCAATCTTTCACATCGTCGGACTACAAAAAAGAACTCAGGAATAAGTTTAAACTCAAATTGAGGGTTAACTTGTTACCTACATCGACAGTTTCACTGTTAGTAAGGCCATCTTCATCCATATCTGTCCAACTTCCCGAACCGTAAATCTCATCCAAAATTTTTGTCTGGAGTATGGGATCTGAAACATGATAATCCGATCTAAGTGTCTTAAGAGCTTTTTGTGCTTCTTTTTCTGCTAAATCTTTCACTCGCTTTCTGGAGCGGGCACACATTTTCCGAAATTCGAGAAAATCTTCCAGTTTTTCACGACAACCACGACAAATAAAGTGAGAGTAAATTTCAGTGGCCAAAGCATTTTTCATAGTCACATCTTGAAGCCAATAGCGAATCCGGTAATCTAAACAATAAATAGTGTAACGTTGACGTGGAGGTAACTCTTTAAGGCAAGCGCGACAAAAAGACTTAACGGTTGCAGTTGTAATACTTGTCATGTTCCGTTTGAATTTCAATTTATAGAATTTTTCAAATTCCAAATAGTTACAAAAAAAAATTCTCTTTGGTAATATTATCCAAAACATTCAGTATTCAGTTAACAAATTCTGCGAAGCCTTGACGAAAATTTAAAATTTAGCGAACTTTTCCAAAAAATTGTCGAAATTCCAACAAAAGAAATTCACATGATATTTATAAAACTACATTTATTCTATACATTGGGATGAGTAAGATAACAATTTTAACGATTTTGAGATGACCAACTGCAAAATCGGAAAACGTGCTATCAATTATTGCTAATAAGTAAGAGAAAGTAAGAAGATGCATTTCCACCATTAAAAACATTACTTGAAACGCTCAGCTGTTATTACGGTATCGATAATTTTCATTAAGTTTTTCCACAAATATTGAAATTATAACAAAAATGTAAAAAATTGCGGATTATTTGCTTGAATTAACTAGAAATACTCTTGAAAAAACAGCATTTTTATACGAAGTGATGGAAAGTGATAAAATACTAATGGCTGCTGGTGTTACATTCGGTAACAGGAACTTAAGAGTATATTTAAGTATTTTTAATATTTATGTTAGAGTATATTTACACATAGATGTTTAACAACAAATATTGGTAATAACTAAAGCAAAATGATATTCAGAAGTAGTAAGAAGAACCAGAAGAAATATGAACAACGACAGACCATTTTTCAAATTAACATCATAGCTATTTTTCAATTTTTTCTTAACGATTTTTTTATTTGACGCTATCGCATCCCACAAAAATTTATACCTTAGTTTAGAAATTTTTAATTGATTTTCTATTAATATGAATGCTTCAATAATTCATAGCGTAAATTTTTCAATTCAGTAAAGTACTTGTGAAAAAATATACATTAAAAAATGTTTTTGTTTTCACCAACACGCTGCTAAAAATCTTTAAGTTATAATTTCCTTTTATTGTTTGATAACAAACAATTAATAAAATTTCTCTTGGTTTTAAAACAACTAATACCAACCAACAGCGGCTGTAGTAGGAGCATTTGTTTTCTGGGGCCCTTCGGGTAAGTGCACGCCCTACTTGACGCTAAAAGGGGAAATTGGGAAATTATTTTTTTTAAAGGTTCTTCACGTCTACGTCAGCGTCGGGGTCAGATAGCAGGTCTGCATAACTTTGGTCAAACATGCTTTTTAAATACTCTACTGCAAGCTTTAGCAGCTTGCCCGCAATTTATCGCTTGGTTGCAATTGTACAATAATGCCACACCGGATCGCAAAAGCCTTATTAGCTCATTGTTAAATACTTTGGAAGTAATTAATGGCACCCACGCAACTTTACGCGGCGATCCTTACTCACCCGGGGGTGTTTTGCGGGCTTTGAATTCCCTGGGTTGGGTTATACCTCAGGAGGAACATGATGCTCATGAGTTATTTCATATTATGCTATCCTCATTAGAAGAGGAAGCTCATCGCCCAAAGCAAGTGGGTTCTTTATCGGACGCTTTACCTATAGGCGAAGGTAACGGCGAGCTACTTAATCGGCCTTCAAGTGCTATGCTAACTGATTTTCTGAACGCTGATTATGATGAGGCCACCGGAATTGCACGCTTAGTACGCTCTGAGGCCCATACACCTGATTCACCGGCATCCGTCGTTGAAAGGGAATTAGCAGGAGATCACTTGTCAGTGAAAGCCGAACCAACTGATTTTCTGGAAGCTGATCTGTTTGCCATACCTATGCTGGGAGGCCAAATCGACAGACCTAGTCGTTCAAAGGAAGTTATTAACAAACGGGTATCTAATTCGTACCGTTCGTTGGAACGTTTAAGCCGCGGTCCCGGCAAGGTGTCTGTAGGTGTTTTTTATAAAATTGCTTTTTTGATTGCGCCTTATCCTATTACTTTGTTTAAAGATATGGTCTGAACAAATGCCTACACAAGTACCACATCCATTTCAAGGCGCTATGGGTACTCAGATCATTTGTAACGCCTGCGGCTTTAAGGTTTAGCAAACAATTTTTTAAAAGTGTTGAAGAATTTTTTAAATTCTCTTCATTTTTTAGTCTACCGTGCGTTATGACAAATTTGATAGCATCACATTAAATTTGCCTTCACAAAAGCGTACGGGTCTCAGTTTGGGCCAATTGTTAAGTGATTACATAACTTCGGAAGATGTTACGGATGTCAAGTGTGAAACATGCAAGGAAACCACTACTCACACGAAGTCTTTGACATTTGCGAAATTACCGGCTTGTCTGTGTATACATATTGCACGCACTATTTGGTTACCAACAGGGCAAGTGTGCAAGCGTCAAGACTATGTACATTTCCCTGAAAGCTTGTCAATGGCACCTTATAGCTTCGTACAACCACACTTAAACAGTCAGGTAAGAGATGATAAGTATTGTATGGCTTTTTCTGTACCTACCATAGGAAGTGTGTTAGGCTTTTAACACAAAGCTATATGAATTTTGCAACTTTTTATTATCTATATAAGAATCATTAATAACTCGACCGATTTGGTCGTTTACGTCATTTTATGTCCTTGATTCTAATGTGCTTACACTATATTATGAAACTGCCTGTATTGTTTTATAGTTTGCTCATATTGATCTGCCTCCGCAAATGCATCCTCTGCATTTCTATCCTGCTATTATGCCTACTCTAAGGATATGTTAATTGTTTTATTGCTAGCGCGTGCTATTTTAAGTAGGTGTGTGGTGTTTACATATGGCGTCATTTTTATGAATCAGCAATGCTGCCATAAAAACTAGTTTGCTATTATGCAATAAGATGCTTACTCTTACATAGTACATTACAATGTTTCCATCCATTTATTTGTTTATTTTCCGTATATTTTATAAATAAATTTACAAAATGTGGTTTAAAAGTTACGCGATAACTAGATCATATGCGCATGTTGTTCAGTAGCAAAGGTGGTGTGAAGTTAAAAAGATAAGCAAGTAATTGCAGGAATAGAGAAAAAACTATTGTAACTGGAGAAGTTGAGGTAATAAATTCAGTATGATCTATGTGAATTGTCTTGATTGTTCGGAGAGAAACGCGGATTCTGGGAAGCATGTCTGTTCTAGAACAGTCAAACACATTTTCAAGGGGTTCGTCGATTTTTGATAAAAGACATTTGGAAAAATTCTGGCGGTCAGAAAGGGAGACATTACGAGAAACACATTTGGAAGATTGAATTCGTTCATAGTAAGGTTTAGTATTTAATAAGGGTTTATTCACTTTAAGGATGGCTAAGAGAGCGCATTTGTCTCGGGTAAAGATATTATCGTAGTGTGGCTTGCTAACAGCAGAATTAATAGATTGTAGAAATACCTTGGAATAATTCCAGGGATCGAAATTAATAGCGACTTTAATGGATCTATGCGGTGAAGTGATTGAGGCGGTTCAGCTATATGAGAGTGATAGAGGCCACATCTGGCAATCTCATCCGCCTGCTCATGACCGTCAATCACAATATGGGCGGGAATGCAAAGAATCTTGACGTTAGCTTGGCATGCTGGAAACAATACATGACCAAAATTACTCTTACGATTGGATCGTGTAACATATAAGTCATAGCAAGTCGTTGATTTTTCCTAGTTTAAAAATAAGCTAGGCAATATGTTCACTCCATAATAAGTTATTTGTGAAGATGATGCTTAATATGGTCAGGCGTGGAATTAGTCCTACGGTTATCGTACATATTTGAAATATATTTTCTTTAACTTTAATGTAAGTAAGTTAAAAGACAACATGTAAAAATGGTAGGTATCAGAAGTCGTGGTCTATGTGAAATATAATTTCTTTCTTCTTTTTCATGTTTTCGTTTTAGGCTGGTACTCCTTGGGGTTCAACTATGTCATTGTTCTCTTCTAGTCTACCTATGAACAATTTGGGTGAATCGTATGGAAGTGTGAGCAATAAATTTGGACCCATGTTTCCTCGTAATCTCTATCGTTTATTGGCTGTGGTTGTGCATTCAGGTGAAGCTAATTCCGGTCATTTTGTTACTTATAGAAGAGGTGCTCTACGTAACGCTCATCGGTATGTTTTCTCAATTGTTACTATTTGGAGCATTTATGGCAAATTTCTTTAATCATTTTAGTTGGTATTATACTTCCGACACTGTGGTACGGGAAGTTTCGATTGATGAGGTTTTAAGTGTACCAGCTTACTTAATATTTTATGACCGTCATTCTCAAAGGCCAATGCGTTAATTGCGTTTATTTGGTATTTTGTCGCATTTTCGAGTATTCCTTTTGTCAAAGATCTCCCCCTTCGTCTAAATGAAGGAGCAGCAACAAACATATATTTAATATACATTTATAAATAAAAAAAATACATACAATTAACTCATAGAGAATCACACTATTATTATATTTCCACTGTACATTGAAGATTCTAATATCTTTTATCCTAATTTAAAATTGCAACTATAAAAAATAAAATAACAAATATTTATAACATTTTCAAAGTTCTATTTATAAAAGTTATATTTGTTTCGCATCGGTATTGGAATAAAATTATAAAAAAGAAAAAAGCTTAAGCAATAATAAATTATTTATTTTGTTCCGACAAAATTTTAACATAGGTATTATAATCAGTGTTATAGAGATTCGAAGAGACGTTGTAAGGTTTAATTAATGCATGCGCAGCTTCTTTCGGTAGCTTCGCTTGATGGTCCATCAATAAACGTTTAGGTGCTTTAACGGGTAGCCAAGCAGTGATTGGTTGTTTATTGGCTACCATTAAACTGCGAATAGCTATATTTAGACCCACATGACCTAAAGTATCCTCACGATATTCTTGAAATAGTAAATCACTTAAACTAAGTCCATTAGAGGCTGGAGCTACGTAGTCGATTTCGCGGAAGTGCGACAAATAGTTAGCCTGCAGCATATCAGTAAATTTTTTTGGTTCCGTAACGAAAGCATCTGCAATATCTTCTGGACTGTGCAGAAAATGTTCTTGATTATCTAAATCTTAAAAGAAACATAGAATGTGGAGAGAAAGTTATGTCAGCTGAGGTTATTAATTATGGTGTTAATGTTTAAAAAAAAATGCATATTTCACTTTAACTTACATTTTGGATTAAATACCCTTCCTAAAGCATGCATCATTGTTATCGACTCATCTTTACCTATCGACTTTAAACTATTTTGGCTTTTTCGCTTTTTTATCAATGACTTGCTATCCTTTGGCTTCTCTGAAGATGTTACGAGTACCCCGGGCACTCCATTTAAGGCAGCGAAATGTAAATTAATTAGAGCATTACGTATATCTCCCTGAGCTGAGACCACTATTGAATCTATTATGACGGTTGCAGGAACTTTATACATTTCTTTTTCAGTTTGCATTGCAATTATGGAACAAAATCTTTTCATGGCTTTCTGCATAAGCGTAGATGCAATGGCATTAAAGTTTATATGTTGTATTAACAATTTTTGCTTAAGTTGATCCGTAAAGAGATTATAGTTAATATTAAGTCCACGACTTCTACTGTCGGTGACAATAAAAATTATTGGTGACTTGCCATAATTTTGATAGTCTCTAAAAGTTGTAAGGAAAAGTTTTTTTAAAAACATGAAAGAAACTTTATTTTCCATTTAGAAACGTACTCTAATATCTCGTGGAATGCTTCCGCATCTTTTAGTAAAAAATTAGGGAAATCCTCTACCATTAATAGGCGCCTTTTATCACTGGTAATTCCCAGTATTGATCTATAGCGCGAAGCTTTGAAAAGAAAACTTTTAAACGCTTCAGATTGTGAGTTTTTATAGCTTTCTCCATAGCCTTGATCACCCAAATTGTATACAATCTCTTGATCTATAGGATTAATCCATTCTTGTAAATAAAAATGAAATTCTTTGCTCAGTACATATACTGCAGCCGTCTTTCCGCAACCAGATGGCCCGCTCAGCAAACATATTTGAGCTGGCTGTTTCTGTCGCATAGAATCACAATGTTGAAACCATTCACGTAATTCCGTAATTTTTTTCGGCTGGATCGCTAGTTCATTGACATTGTTGGGAGCGAAAGTATTCAACCAATTTTTTTGCGAAATATTTTCTGTTACATTTTTATGTACAATTTTTTGCACGGTTCCCATGTCCTCGGACAACCTCCTTTTCAAATTTTTGCATTTACTTAACCTTCCATCTGTGCTTTCTGCCGCCGGCGGTGTTGCTTCTTTTGCATCCATTACAGAGATTTGATTGAAAGCTGATGTTACCCATTTCTACATTTACGGATTTAAGAGCAAAAGTCTTCAATGTTAAGGATGTATAATTACCTTACGAACACTCATAGCAAAAAACCGACAATTTTGTTTTTGTTTTTCTTGACAGAGGAATAAAAAAAAAAACTTCAAAAGCTAATCACCAAACACCAGTGTATTAATAATCAATAAAATATCAGCGATGAAGTACAGGCTCCCGGAAAAGAAATAAGAATTTCGCTAATACCAAGTGTACAAAATACTGCCTTCATAGAAGAAAAGTATTAACAAATCCCAATTTAAACAAAAACTTACTTCTTACCGCTTCCGTATTTAAAATTTATTTTGCAAAAAGAGAATGAAAATAAAAAAGCCTATCTGGAAACACAAAACCGAAACGAAACGAGAATGAAACCCAATTGTCGGCCTAATGTCTATGTTAATAATATTATTTTATCTTCGTCCTCTGTTACGCAGCAAAGCAACAATTGAAGACTCGCTGTGACGTATAAAAAAGGCCCAACGTGACTCCGAAGTTCTTTGTTTGGGCCTTAATACATTTGGGGCTTAGTTTATGTAAATATATATTTTTTTATTTGTTTATTTTTGTTTTTTTTTGTTTTTTGTAGATGTTTGGAGTAAAACCTCTTATATACAGGTCTATATCTGCAGTAATATGACATAGAAGTCAAAGATTGAAGGCGTGTTGTAGATTAGCGGTATTCCGGATGAGTGAAAATATAAATTGAGCCAGGTAGTAATACATCAAGAGTAGGATGTTTTCAACGCCCGAGTAGAGTTAGAGTGCGTTCAGCATCAGCGTAGTTGGCACGAATATGAAATCCAGAAGGGGAAAGTAAGAATTGGGTGAGAGCGATGAAAAACGAGGAAGTAGACAAGATCGTAGTAAGAAGATAGACAAAAGAAAAGAGAAATCGACGATTTTGAAGCCAAACTTTCCAATGAAATTTTCTTTAAAGAGCTATCGTTATCATATCAAGATTGAGTAAACTCGTAATTATTAATATTACGCCTAATGTGCACGTCATGTTGGAGCAATAAAATGCAGATTCATTGTAGAGTTATTTTTACAAAATGCATCTCGGCTTCTAAGATAACGGCAAAAAACATTGTCAATAAGCTCATTTTGCACCATCTTGTACAGTGGAAGAAGCCTTGAAAAAGACAAGCAAATTGCAGTTCCAGTATATAATATTTTTCATACGGTGACTTATTTGTATAATATTTACCGCTGCTTTGGTTGGTATTAGTTTGCGAGTTTCTACACCTTTCAGAGTAGCTGTGGCTGCCGTTTCGGTCGATTTTCCACAAGCTGTAGTCTTAGTTCTATTTAAATCTTTGCAAAATTTGAAAATGCCCGCTTATTGTACGGAAAGCTTAAAACGGTTATGCAGTTCGTACTTTCTTTTTGGTTTGCTTCTTTATTTCATCGAAGAGAAAAAGCGGATGTTATTTTGCGAATTACTAAAATCTTGCGTCAGGCAAATGGAAACATGTATCAATTTTCGCGTCGAATGCTAACTAAAAAAGATACGTGACTACTGCCTGTTCTCTCCTTCACTCCTCTTTTAGCAAGCATTGATTTTACGATTGATTTTATTCATAAAGCATAAGTTACACTGAATTGAATTCATTCAATTCTGTATTGTGCATTTATTGCACTATATAGTCATTGTAGGGAGACTGTATTTTATGCATCGGTTGTTGCACGTAACAGTCAGTAAGAAGCGAGAAGGAGTTCTAGTAAGAAGATTCCCTTTCCTTTTAAATAAATTATATCAACATATTCTTTTCTCTTAACCGCCAGTTATTCAAGATGCAACTCTAATGCTCATTCTATTCAATTCATTTCAATTTTGTTTCGGTTGTGTCCAAGATCCCGCTCGGATTATATTCAAAGTACAAAAAGACTAAGTTCCAATCTATATTGGGGCAATATAAACGAAGCTTCATTGTGTGCGTTCCCTAAAGCGGATATTGAAAAATAATAAGTAAAAGGAAGAACTTGGCAGTATTCGTCCCAATGAACGACTTGAGAGTCGTCTTATTTTGGTGATATTCATCAAATCAAGTCAAAGTGTGACGCGTTTGAAGGTATGTAGTTCATATGTAATTGAAATAAGTACCGAAGTCGTCTCGAAATTAATCGAGTTTTAAAAATTGTAGTTTACTGCTCAAACGAAATGAAATCGGCCCATTTTTCACGAGATTGATTATAGGTTATAAAATGTCGACTACACAAGCCAATCATGCGCGAAAACGACTGATTCCTGACTGAGTATCACCGACTAATGCGACTGCGGCGGGCAATAGAGGTAAATCGTTCAGAGTTGTTCAGTAAGAATGACAATCCCTGTTCACCTAACTCTCTAACGACACGGAAAAAATGTAAATAGCTTGGGAGTGAGGTTTTGATGCATCGCCTGTATAGTTTGGACCTTGGACCCTGTTCAACTACAATTTGTTTCACGCTCTCCAAAACTCCTTTAACAATGTAAAGGTAATTCAAAAAGAAACCTGTGAAAATTACTTGGTTCCAATTTTCCCCCAAAGATTCGTAGTGGTAGAATAATGGTTTTAGCAGAGAAACGGTAAAGTATAGCTATCAAAACGGTACGTATTTCATTTACTCAGGTTAAGTCACAACGCTGTACGTAAGACCTGTGGTTCGAAAGTTTAAGACCAGACCGTTTGAGTCCTCGTGGTACGTTAAATGTTGACCTCTTGGTTTGAATTTCTCGAATTTTAAAACTGATTGCTTTATTAATAATGCTTTTCATGCAAACGGATCATGACGATGAAAGTTTTTCGTTTATAATCGATTGAAGAGGTACAAAATTGTAGCTTGACTTCACAAAGTCACTTCTTTTTAGCAGCAAACAATACATAAAAATAGTCTTGCTGTTGGATTAAAAATTTTTTTTATTTTATTTAAAAAATCAGAACCGCATAAAAGTACATACATAGCCAAATTTGTTCACAAACACCGCTTGACTGGGTTTCCATACCGGGTCATTGAATGAAAGCCATAGATGAAAGATGAAGCGGAGCTATGTACGACGTTCTAACTAGATTGCCCCACATCGTTCTATGCGTGGCCATATCGTGCACAGAAATTCATGTGTTTGGCGGCATGTTGGGCATGTGTGTATACGTTTCACATCTACTTTGGGCAAGCCCTTTATCTACCTCTCCCCGAACCTCTCTTTTCCATGATAATGAATTGAGTATTGCTAAGTAGTAGGCGTTTGCATGGGACGCGAGCATCCTTTATTTATCGGTATCTGAAAGGAGGGCATTAAATCGCTTAACTATCTATCGAAAACTTAAATTGTCAGTTACATCACATTTATTGACACGAGTCCAAAACGCGCGAGACATTTTACGCTGAATTATCGATATCCGTGTTCCCTTGAACGCATCTAACGGACAACATTTTAAATGCTTTTTCAATTTTTCCCTCCTTTTTCAACTCATTAGGTAATACTTCCCATTTTTAACATTAACATTAGCAGTTCCTAAGCATCATCAGCACCTGCATAGCAATCATACGAAACATAATCGTCGAACTTCATTCCTTTTGTTTCTGACTGCTATGCAATTTATCCGATGGTGCTTGCATTTTAATTGTGTTAGTTGTTGAAATTCATTCGAAAATCTAGTCAATATGTCATTGAGATAACGAATGATGCCATTGCTCACGAATGTCGCCCTAATCACTGAAAACCGCTCTCCACACACAACAATGTTATTACAAATGCATCGAATTAGCTAAGAGTAAGTGTTTCAAGAGTTCCATGATGATGATCTTTCAATATTATGCATACATTTCGCGTAAAATGCAAGTAAACATACACACGACTTTCCTGAACATTCAAATAATAGAAGCGATATAAAGTATTCTAAAGGTTCAAAGTCCTTCTCATTCACCATTCGTAAAACACTATGCCCGCAATAATATAATAAAGTTAGATGTGCCGTTGCATTTATTAAGCTTATTATCACTATTGGAACCAATAATTTTCTACAGCCATGGACAAATATATAGAAATAGTACAAATTTAAAAACTAGAAACCTAAACCTAAAATCATTTCTTTACATATTAAAGTATTATAATATTAGTTGACAACATTGCTTAGCACTACTGTAAAGAATGGATTCGTCCAAAAAAATATACCACTGAAATAATATGCATTACAAAGCCCTTCTCTGTCAAAATTGGCAGCGTTCAGGGAGCGTTTGTTATTTATTAGGGTCGGCTAACATCCGTAAGGATATGGTTTTCTGCAAAGACGTATTATGACACGACGAGAGAGAAGAATTAACAGCGAGGGAGTTGGACTACACAGGTATTTGCGAATCCTTCAAAAAAGCAAGCGCCGCAAGTGGCCAAAAGGAGAACAGAATGGAAATGCGGACATGCGGACATGCGGTCAGCGGGTTCTGTTCCACCAACAAAATGGGCGGGCAATATAAAATGAGAGTAAAACATTTAATAAATAGAAACAAGTAAGAACACTATATAGTCGGGCAAGGCCGTCATTAAATACCCTACACCACTTCACCTAATACAGTTATTCACTCGTTTTGGTAATAATACCTGATTACATATTACAAAGTACATATTATTTTCATGCAAAGGCCTACATATCGGACGATTCCCAAAACGTCACATGATGTGATCCAAATTTGATAAATTAAGAATTTTTATTATTTTTCAGTTTTCCTTATAAAAAACTAGAAAATAGACTTTCTTCTCAAATAAGAGCGTGCTTTTCATGGTAGCACTTATATATTTTAGGGTCTACAAAATAAAAAAACAATTGGACCGATCCAAAACATTTTCCTTGGATCGGTCATAATAAGTCACTGTACCAAATTTCATCCAAATATCTCATAAATTGACACCAGATGGATAGACGGACGAAAAGACTGGTTTACATCGATTCAGAAAATGTTTCTGAAACGATCGGTATAATAAAACACGGGTCTATCTTCAATCCATCCGTTTGCTACATACGTCCACACAACCTTAATATACCCTATACGACGAGCTTTTACGCTACTACGAACTTTTTATCTATAAACAGTTTAGTTCGCAAAAAAAAAAAAACTTTCGAAAATTCCCCTCATTTTGTCAATATAATAAATTCACGTAGTAAATGAGATTACAAATATATTTACTTTTGAAAGTGGCGCAAGTCCATTTTCCGCGCAAAGACATTATGTTGATTTTAAAATTTATATCTGTATATAGATAATTTGAAAGTATATAAGTGGAGAAGAGAAGCTTATATGCGATAAATCGCATATTTAGATATGTCATAAAAGCATTATTTTAAACATTTTCTTGACTTTGAAGAAAATGGTGTATATAAGTGAATCTGAGATCGTCAAAAGTATGAATTTCTTCTTAAAGCTAATACTTCAAAAACGATAACAATAAAAAAGTTAAAAAAAACAATAAAATGAACGTATTATTTATACCAATATTTTGCGAATATTTGCAAATAAAACTTCTTAAATATTTCTATATAATATAATATATAAAATGGATTTTGGATGAATTAGAAATGAAAAAGAAATAAATGACTATGAAGTGTAAGTTAGGTTTTTTTTTTTTTCTGAAAATTCAGGAGAGAAGTTGCATGCCCAGCCTGACATATTCATATTAAGCTCGTGTGGACGTGTACAATAATCAGGAGGACTTGAGATAAGTCCATCTTTTGTTATACCAATCGATTCATAATCACTTTCTGACTCGATGTCACTTTGTCTGTCCTTCTGTCCATCTTGTGTTCTTCGGTTCCACGTTTCTGCACAGTTTGAATTTTTTGAGATATTTTGATGAAATTTGATACACCGCGCAATGGTTCGATTCGGACCACTTTTTCGATCGCTCCCAATATAAAGTTTTCTATCATATGATATATGTATTAAACGAAGTAGTGTAGGATATTTAATGTTAGGCCGTGTTCCACTTTAGCGATTTTACTTGTCTAACAGAAAGTGAAAAAGTTAGCGATTTTTTTTTTTGTTTGATAAATCTCTTAATAAATCTTTGGGTTGATTCTCGTGGTAACGTATGCGTTATTTATATGTCCATGGCTGTACACTATATACATGCATATATACATCACATAATAATAATAAATAATTAAATATACACATACATACATACGTACGTGCATATATATGTATACATACATACATATATACCGACATGAGTGTGTGCATATGTATGCATTTAATTATTTATTTATTTATTATCACATTAAGACAATAGTTTAATGTGTTAAAAATCTAATTGAAAATTGTTTCGATCATTTAGGTTTGTGTAATTCTTATGACAAGAAGGAGCGTAAGTGCGCGTTATTCTATCGTTAAACATTGAACATCGTTAATATTGAATTTTGCTTGCATTTAAACACTCTCTCCCCGCATTTATTACACATTAAGGTGCTTTCGTAATATTGAAGCGATAATGTCGGTTAAATGTATGCTTTAAATGTATTAACCATTGTAGGAGGGAAAAGGTCATTTAAACTAATATAATATGAATAGTGTTCAGCGTTTGATTATAAGGCACGGCATAATTGATCTATAAGGATTTCCATATTCGCATATTTACATTCAATCGCCTCTCTAACTGATTACATTAAATGTTTTTCTTTTCAAATTTCATCATCGTTATTGTTCTCTCTCTTATCGTAGTAACACATATTCGGTTATCAAGTAATTTACTTTCATAAAATTATTATTTATTTATGTGCATGCGTACATAATTTGAGATATCGCCAAAAATCGGAAAGATAGGTATGCTTATTTAGTTTGTAAAATCCATTCTTCCATTGCACAATCGATTTAATCGACGGATTGGTCGGTTCAGCATTTGCAATAAATTCTTGAAAAAATTCACACTACAGCACTACAAAGTGGAGGAAGATTTCATATTTTTGCAGTAAGCGATTTCGAATTTAATATAGGTATGCAACAAAGAGTAATAGTAATAATAAGAATAAAAATAAATTAATAATAAAAAAAAAAATCCCAAAGGGAAACAAAATACTTTTGTAAAAGACCGCATGTATATGTATATATATATGTATCGGGATTCCCGTAATACATGACGTGCGTATATGGTTTTGCGTAAGGAGCGTGTAATTGATAATTGAAAACGTTTAAGTTTAGTTAATTAAATGAAAAGCAAATAAACACGAAAGATTTACTTCGTCTCTTTACACTGTTTCGTCATAACCTAACTTTAAGGTAATTAAGAAGGCATTGAAATATGCGGTCATTACTATTTCTCAAATTATTCAATTAAAGACATAATAACAAGAGAGTAATTATATTCGATTTGATCCGACACTTACCGTAACTTTCGGCTATTTTTGTAACATAAAAAGTGAAAGTGGAAGTCGCCACTGATCAAGAGTGTAACAAATATGGGCAAAATATCTTAAAAATTGCGATCTATAGGTTGAACAGACAGAGGGACAGACATACTTAAATCAATCCCGAAAGTGATTCCGAACGGTTTGGTGTAATAAAAGATCAATCTTTCTTAATTGCTTCTGGGTGTTACATACAACCGCAGAAACTTAATATACCTTTACAAACGATGTAGGGTTCGTTTAATACACAGCGAAGAATAGCGATGCACTACTTTTGTACAATGCAGATGCAAATTTCACAGCACACACACACACACACACACACATACATTTGCAAAATTTATATATTATCTCTAATCATGCGATACTAAATCCATTTAGATTCGTTAATCTGTTCGTTCGATTGCTCGTTTGGCCGCCTTTTCAAATTCGACGAAAAATTGTTGTAGAAAGCTAATCAATATGCGTCTCGTGTGCCAGGATATCATGCCAGTGCCATATACAAAGTACTCCGTAACTCTCCTGAACGTTTACCGTTGATTTTCGTTAAAAACTATGAAAGTTTACATCACACTCCAACCACAACCATCTTTGCACGCTTATAGTCTGTAGTCTATATTTCACTTTTTCATTAATCATAAGCAAGCTTCTAGTTACAAAGTTGTTGAAAAGAATGAAATCGTCACAAATGCATTATTTCGGATTGTCGTTTGAACGGCGAATGAATACATCTGCTCTTCGCAAGCGGTCTATCTTCTAGGGAAAGCTGTTTCACGGCCGACGATTTAGGTCGAATTCCAACGTCCATTCAACGACATCTTTCCAACGTCAAAGTTTGTAGTAAGATCATTGTTGAGGTGTATCGCTCTAAATGGCTAGCGTTGTTACTGCTAGCCATAGACCGCGGAGCAAAAATACTAACAATTGCTCTTGCAATTGTGAACATTATTAACAAAGCAGATAAAGATAAGTAAGCGCAATTAAAATTTTTTTATACAATACATTAATAATATTAATATAATAAAAGTGCAAAGAACATTGACTTGCCTATACAAAAGCAGTTAGAGCAGAGTGAGAAAAGAAGAGACATGTGGCCGCATACTTAACTTTTAGCGCTTTTATCTTAAGGAAAGACGAAAAGATAAAATTCCGATATTGTAGCAGACACACGGACCGACGAATAGATAGAGATGCGGACGGATAGACATGCGTAGAACGTATAAGAATTCGGTGTGATGATCAAGAATACATATGTATACTTTGTTGGGTCTCCAAAACTTTCTTCTCGATGCACTGAACTCGCCTTTAACCTTCACAGATGCATATCAAAATAAAGTCCGAAGACAGATTACATGGGCACGTATTAAAATTAGTTAAAGCCGGTTGATATGAATCATGAAAAGTACAAATAAGGTTAATTAAGGGTATGTGGAGCGACATGTAAAGATGTTTGCATTAAAGTTTCGGATGGCTCTGAGAAGCATTTGTGCGACCAATTAACCCAATATCAGTGCTTCTAGGTTATTACGGACTAATCAAGCATCTCGAGCTAGGAGAGCAGATTAAAGGTTTCAATTTTCTATCTCTCGATTCCCGGGGCCAGGAGAATGCCAACAAGATGCCTGCAGGGAAAAGGTGAGGCAAGTCTAAATAGAGTGCGTATGCAAATTAAGAATTTTGGTTTGTTGAAAAATAGTTTTACTTCTTCCTGAGTCTGAGTAATCTCCAGGTTAAGATAGAGCTTTTTACACATTTCTCTCTGAAGATTTCCAATAGGCGTGTACAAAAAAGAAAAAAAATTCGCATTTAAATGAAACAGACACAAATTCTCTTCTCTCTTTTCATCTTCCTCTACCTACAATCCTAGATGTAGAGAAGACATCCCTTGAGTGGCTGATCAATATATATATATATATATATATATATATATATATATATATATATATATATATATATATATATATATATATATATATATATATATATATATATATATATATATATATATATATATATATATATATATATATATATATATATATATATATATATATATACATATATATATATATATATATATATATACATATATATATATATATAT
>CCAG010021488.1:0-12326 GCA_001077435.1 Glossina morsitans morsitans | reverse complement strand
ACAACAGATACTTCTATGAATGATTCTATTCTATCTATAAAAAGATGGAAAAACGGCCTCCCCTCCCAAATTCCATTATTTTAATTTTATTTCGTTCCATTCCTAAGATGAAAGTGGTGGGACATAAAAGAATCGTGCAAAGCCGCATAAAATTATTCTATTTAGGTTAATTTGCTTTGTCATTACACCCTACACCACATGTGGTACAAGGGTGTATTAAGTTTGTGCTGACCTACTTAACTTGGGATAGACCCAACATTTTATTATGCCGATCCATTCAGATCTTCATAATCTAAAACGATCTAAGCATGCCCGTCCATCTGTCCGTCTTGTATTCTTTTGTTCAACCTACAGATAGCAATTTTCGAGACATTTTGATGAAATTGCTGAACTGAAACGTTTTGGCCCAAGGGCAAGCGATATTGAAAATGGTTTGAATCGAATCACTTTCTCAAATACTTTCCATATAACGCCTTATTTTGACTGCTACATGTATGGTGAAGTCGGTGCTATAGTGAATTTGCTTCTTATTTTTATTTTGTTTTAATATTCTCGAAAATTCTTCAAAGTGCTTGAGTATGTGTGCATACAATTTCTTTATCTGTCCCACAAATGAAAAATACTTTTAAGGATAATCTTTAGCTGAAAATTGTCATCAAAAAGAGATGAATGTAAAATATGGGTTGAATAACTTTGAGTTTGAGCTAAATCGTTAAGCGTATGCCAATCTTTTGTTTGTTGGCACCTAACCGGTATTATGTGCATGCTTGTTTCTTCATTTTGTTTGCAACACCCAGATGTGTAGGCTTTATAAAGTTCGTTTTGATGATACACAGTCTGAATAAAGCAAAATTTTAAATTCTTTAACCTCTGACAGTCTGTCTGTCCATCCGTCTTTTTTCTCTTTATTTAAAAGCCCGTAATAATAACTGGTGCCTCATTATCCAAATAAAGCAAAATTTGAAATTATTTAACCTCTACCGGCCTGTCTGTCCGTCCATCCGTCTTTAGCCTTCTGTTCAAAAACCCGCGGTGGTAATTAGGATTTAGCAAACAAATATTTATACTACCGTCAGTTGTGAAATCATATCACGGTCATAACAATTGAATGAGAATATTGAGGGCCGAGTTGCATCATACGCTCTTCACCCGTCCATCCGTTCGTCTTCCCGGTTCTTTAAACGCTTGAAACATTCCACATCATAGATGACAAAAAAAAATTTTATTGGAAAATGCAAAAATAAGTTTTTCCCGAAACGATTATAATTTTATTTATAGCATTTTTCCGTTATCCATCACTAAATATCTTTGTATGCATGTAAGTAATAAATTCTCAAGCGAAACATTTGATAAAAGCATTGAAAACATCGCCAATGTAAACGTGCTATATATAAGAAAGTACTGGTGTTGCTGTGTATTAGGTAGAATTTCCCACATTACTGCAATTTATGCAGATTTTACAGATGTCGACATCATATTTGAACTTAAATATTAATATATAAATGAAGCATAATTGGCGGGTACTCGTTCTTCATAAGGGGCATCGCATTTTCATTTTCTTAAAATCTTCGGAACTGTTTTATTGTCATCATCATCATCATCAGCATTTGGATGGGAACATGCTTTATTTTTCCTCCTGCTTGCCGCTTCTTGCAGAGCTCATGAATATAAATCAATTGTTGGTAACCTATAATCCGGAAGGTTACTAAACGTGTTCCCAGATTGTGACCACCTGTCCGTTCCACTGTATGATCCGAGAGCTTATTACAGATATTCCCGGATAATGACCGTCTGTCCGTTCCACCGTATGATCTGAGAGCTTATTACAGGTATTCCCAGATTTTGACCGCATGTCCGTGCCACTGTATGGTCAGAGAGGTTACTACAGTTTTGCCAGGTAATGACCACCTATCCGTTCCCCTGTATGGTCCAAGAGCTTGCAACAGATATTCCCAGATGATGACCATATGTCTGTTCCCCTGTATGATCCAAGAGCTTGCAACAGATATTCCCAGATGATGACCACATGTCTGTTCCATTGTGTGACTTCATATATTTTTATGATAGGAGCTACAGCTCGATATATTCGCTATATTTTGATGGAATTTTATATATATATGTTGATATAATTAGAATCAACTACAAGACCCCCGAAGAAAACAAATTAAAATCGCTGCATTACACTGCACTACTGCAGCAGTGCAAAAACGACTTTCAGAAATACAAGAATACTGTAGAAAAAAAGTGAAAACCCTATAGCGAGACGCTATCCATTCACAAGTGTGTCACAAGTGGTGTAGAGGGTATATAATGAATTGGATCCCAATTGTCGCCGCTACTGCAATTTCACAAAGAAAGCTTTATTTTGAAAAAGTCTTTGCTTTTTTATAATGTTTGGGCACTGGCCGAATGATAATTTTTAAGTAATTTTATGGATATTGTTTGTGCTAATCCATAATATGAAGTGTGTTTAATCCAATTAACTTACCCGACTTTTGTGTTTTGTGTTCTCTTAATCGTTTCTCTTGCAGTAATTTTCAATCCTTCTGATTTTGATTATCTTCTTACCAAAGGCAATAATAACGTGCCAGTGGATCGTAGTTCACTATTATTAAAATTTGATCCTTTAGTGGGTATACCGCTTCCCGCTAATACGGGACAAAGCCTGGCTCAAGGATTAAAATTGCAATCACAGCAGCAAGAGCAGCACCAACATCAGGAACAGCAGCAGCAGTTGCAGCAGCAGCAGTTACGCTTACATGCCACTAACAATAATGCGAGTAATAGGCCATGTCTGAGTCCAACTTTAGAAGAGAATTCGACTGAGGAGATTTCATTTGTTAATGAACCAACAACAAAACTTTTACCCAAGAAACTAATCGATTGACTAAAGGAAGATCGCTACACCAACCGAAGCAGCAGCAACAACAACAACAAAAACAACAAAAATATAAACCAGATAAAAATCAATTACTTGGAAAAGAATATAATAAAGTAAGCATTGAAAAAAAAGAAAAAGGATATCCATTCACTATGATGAACGTACGTTATTTTGTTTTATATTCTTCTTCTTCTTCTTCTCTTATATGACCTCTAACAGAAGCATGCCACAATGAGTGTCGATGTCGATGTGATTAAGGACGTCAGTTTAGATAACGATTGTAATAAAACCTACGACAATTCCAAGTAAGTAAGAATTTCTGTAAAAAACACTTTCCCCTTACATAAGTGTCCCTCTCTCTCTTTGCATTTTTGCATAAAAAAAACAGCAACACCTCACCAACTGATGATAAACCGCAGATCAACTATAAAATGGATGAACTTGAGAAAAAAATCAAAAATGAAGTGTGAGTGTAACAAAAAAAAAAAAAAGAAAAGCAATCTGTCTGCATATCCGCATAGGATTGTGTGAAATCCTTTGTTTGATTATTGCCAGGTCATGTTTCCTTGTCATCCTTTAGTACTTACCCGGAATAGCTTATCGTGAGTCATTGAAACTTATTAAGTTGTTAAAGTGCAAAAGAAGTATGAAAAAGGGTTTTTTTTTTGTTGCACAAAACTTTTTCTATACCGTTTGGTTTATGGCATATATGAATGTCCTGCCATGTCCTTATTCGGTCTAAATAAATCAAGAGGATTTAGAAGCCATCGATTTTGATATGTTTCAAATCATCAATTCTTGAAAACAGCAAAAAAAAAATTTCAATTTTGGGCGTGTCCCCCTTTCTATCAAGTGGGATATTGTGGGGTTATACAAGAAAAACTGCTGTCTCAGTACCAACGAAACGTACCGGATTGTTTACATATCGAGCTTTTTATGTGAAAACAGCATCACATTATACGAGAATGTTACGTAACATGCTTTTATACTCATCACCGAACGGTGTGCGATATATCCATTACGTCAAAATGCTTGTTAAGCATCAAATTAGGAATAGATTTAAGCATGCCCGTCTATCCGTCCGTGTAAGGTCTGTCGGAATGCACTTAAGCATGTCATTTGTCCATCTGTCCGCCCTTCCGCCCAGCTATGTAATATGTGTGATAAAATTTCTACCGTTCGCAAAGAATATGAAAATGACCTCAAAAAAAAAGAGCTGAGAACACCTCCGCCTTCCAGGGTTTTTGCTTGTTGCCCATGCAGTACCACCCACTTTTATTTTGCTTTCATAGTGCAGTTGTAGTTTGCAAATGTATGAACCTTCAAAATTTTTATTTTTTATTAATTTGTATATATGTTATGGTTCATAAATAACGAACACAAAAAACACATTTTTTTATTTTTGAAAAAAAAATGGCGTTCTCAGCTTATGTTATATCCTTTAACCAATTTCGCCTAATTCCAATAGCAATTTTCGTGCAAGAACTTCAATGTTTCTGCCAAATTTGAAGCAGATAGCTTCCTTTTTGCGACCAAGAGAATGTTTATCACAGACAGATGGACAGACGGACATGCTCGAATTGATTTAAAATTCGATGCTGATCAAGAATATATAAACTTTATGAGATACCTGCAGTCTCCTTCAGATAAAATGATTATATCCCGTATATAGCAATGAAAACGAACACCCCCCCAAAAGTGATATTTGCGTCCATCAATGTGTTAAAAGAATATTTGTTAGAATTTTGCTAATGAAGAAAACGGGCACAAACTTTCGTTTTATGCTGTTCTTATCTCTTTTATATTACAATGCATCATCATACTAAGTAGGGTTCAACATTTTATTATCTTTTAACAACAGCCTCAAAACAGAAGATATTGAGAAAAAACTTAAAGACGCTGAACAACGCGAGGAAGCTTTAATAAAACGTATTACGGAGAAAGATAAAGCTTTATCAAAAATGAAGTAAGAGTTTTTTTTTGTTGTTTTTAATTTAATTTAAAAATGTTTTAATTTTCCTTTCCTCCTTCCTAGTGGCGTCATTGAAGCCTATGAAAAGGCCATAGCTGAACTGATTGCCGAGAAGGAGCAATTAATACAAAATTATGAAAAACAATTAGTGGAAGTGAAGGCTGATCGTGATTCATATTATCATCATTTAACCTCACTGGAAACGACCTTCTCCGATTTGCATGTGTATGTACACTTATAAATTATATATATTGCGTCTAAGCATAAATGCGCCACAAGTATCGTAAATGATTTGTAAATGTTAACGAAGATCAGATATGTCTGTAAAATCGTACAAAGTTTGCCTCTGTGACCAATGCCAACTGTTTCAACAGTTCTTGATCGCTTTCGGTTATGGTATTCTCCAAACTAGGCGAACAAAGTGACAATGTTAGTGTGAATGTTAAAAATTTGATATAAAATTTTCGTAGGTAGTGTGCTTTCATTAGAGAAGGTTCTGCATGAGTCTTCGAACGAAGCTAATCTTCACAAATCACTTTCAATAAACATTCACTTACGCTACTGTCCTTATAATGAAATTCTTTGACCCTTTCTCCCTGTCCATACTCGCTTAGGTAAATGAAGCGTATAGTGTTGTCAGTTTTCAACTTTCTTTGTCGTAATTTTCGAAAATACAAAGTGAAATGCATAGGAAAATAATACATGCCATCCTCTGGCGTATGCTTACATTGAATATATTTTCCTTACACGACAAACATGTTATGTTGTCCTTGAATTTATTTTTACAAATGACAAATCAATTGATTAAACAGTTTTTTCATCCCACACGAGACGTGCACGTGTGCTAAGATATATAAAACTGTTCTATAAGGAAAATTTATTGGCATGCCAAGCATGCGGCATTTACGTTGCAGATGTTGTTAATGATAGTAATTAACTTTTAGATTAACATCTTAGTTGAATACACAAAGAACTTTTGCCGTGTACCGAAAATGGTACACGCAGTTGTTAAAGCGTTGCAAACACTTCGTTAGTGCACAAACGAGTTTTAGCGTGTACTGAAAAAGGCACACGTAGCACCTCAAGCATTGCAAAGACTTGCTTTGTCGAGATTTATTAATAAAAAAGGAAAAAACAACAAAACTTCTTAAAATATTGTTTAACATCTGTCAAAACAACTCTGAATTAAAGTAAGGCCTTCAAATTGTAGCTGCAATGAGTAGGCTTTTGTATTCTTTTCTTGATAAGGATCTAAGGCTTCAAGATTATGTAAATAAAAAGTCAAGCAATCAAAAAAGTCATTGTTCACTGGGAAATGTATTATTATGCATATATTATGCGACTATACTTGATATTTGAAGTCGCCAATCGATTATAGGACAATAGGAAGCGTTCCAAACGCCATGGTGACGCCAAATTAAAAACTCAACTAAATTCAATGAAATTTTCATTTTCCATTGCAACGCCTACACATACACAGTTTACCTTTCAACTCTTATCAGACTTTAGTTGGTTAAGACTTCTCCAATTCAAAATAACGGCCACGAGTAGATTAAAATTAAAAAGAATTTTTAATTTAAGCGCAAATTTATGCATTAGACCGACCCCCTTGAATGTTATATATATAAAGTTTACAATAATTAATCATTTAATTGTTATTAAATGATATGATTGCAGTAAATATGAGAAAAGTAAAGAGATGACGTGTCAACTGAAGGGCAACGAAGAAGCTTTATTAGCAGAGAAACGACGTACTTTAGAAAATTTACGATTGCAGGAGCAACGATATGAGAAAATGAAAAGCCATGCAATGCAACAATTGGAAATGTAAGCAGACACACACACAACGACTGTGCTGCATAGACATATATTTTTTTAATTTCTTTCTTTAATTTCTTTAATAGAGCTAATAAAAAACTCGAATCTTTAACCAAAGATCATGCGATAGAGACGACAAAACTGAAAGCGTTACTTAAAAAGCAAGAAATCGCTCATTCATCGATTACTGAACAATTAATGCAGAAAACAAAAGAGAATGCGGAACTTATGAAAATTTGTGATGAACTTATATCGGGTCAAGGAAGTTAAGGATGTTGTTGCAATCGTCGTCGTCGTCGTCGTCGTCGTCTTCAGTCACATTCACACATATACATGATGATAATTATAAAAAAAAAAAAAGAAAAGAAAGAACAACAACAAATACAAAAAAAAAACACATAAACTTAATACACATATAAGAATGAAAATTAAGTTTATCCCAATTTTTTGTTTGTATGTGTTCTCTCTCTACTCTCAGTTAAGGCTTAATTTAACTCAATAATTAATAAACTACATTAACATGAACACACTATTAAAACAAATAAAATTAAAGCGCACATAATGGACAACCAAAAAAAAAGAAAGAAAGTATTTGTTCCAGTTACTTGTTTTTTATTTTTTTATTTTTTTTTTTTTTTTATATATTTATAATTTATTTGTTTTTCTTTGTTTTTTTTGCATCTATGGTTGTCTTTTATTGGTTTATATATATACATTGTAAAGCGCTTTTTATAAGTTTCTCAATTCTCTCTTATATAATTTAACAAATAGTAGTAAAAATAATTATTGTAATAAGTTTAAGGAAAAACGAAAAAAAAAAAGAAAAAGAAAGCGAACACTACATTCATTGCATAAAAAGTAAAAACAAAACTTAAAAAAAAAAAGAAAAGAAGAAGAACTCTGTTCATACTATGATATTCTGCTCTTAAGTTGTTGTGATTCGTTTATTTATTTATCCTTTAAATTAAAATATAACAAGCATAATGTCGTAACTTTTTTTTTGTAATCACATCATATATTCCTAATGTAAATGTATACTCTCTACTACACCTTCACCTACTCCTAGTGCACATTGGTTTTTTTTTAAATCATTTTTTTTTTTTTTAATTTGTCTTTACCTCTGTATTCATTAATTATTAAAAATTGTTCTTTAATTTTTAATGCAAAATATTATAAGAGATCTTTTTTCCTCTCCCCGAGCATTTGTTTTCAATTATTCTAAAAATTGTTTGGTAGAAAAAAAAAAAAAGAAAAAAACAATAACAAAGAAAAAAAAATTAAATATAACTTGAAAAATTTGAACTTTTGAAATGTTTTTTTTTTTATTATCTCTTTTTAGTTTTCTACTTAAAACCTATACATATATAAACTTTAAATTATAAAATTATAAAAATTCATATGCAGTTTATTGTTTTGAAAACCGGTTTCAAATTCCATTAAACTGTACCCACCACCTAAATAAGCTGACATTTTTAATTTTTACATATATATATTTTTTTTTTATAAAAATATTTCACTGACAGAAATTCGCACAAACTTTTGAATCAGTTTCGATTTTGTAATTCGTTTTCAAAAGATTTTCAAAATTTTATTTATGGAACTTAACTAAGAATACTAACCGAAAGCATAGTTTTTTTATTTCAATTTTTTACGCACTCTCGGCTGTGAATCTAAACATCTACATAAGAAACTCAATTTATATTAATTTTGGATGTGTGGTCTATAAGGGTATAGCTAAGCAGAATTCTCTCAAGTTACATAATCGCTGCCAAGGCAGAAATTCCGTCCTCTTCTGCTAGTGAAAAGTAACCCTAAAAATCTTCTCGAAAAACTAGATCGGAAGACGGTTCAGCAGGAATGCCGAGACCGATATCGTATGCCGTCTTCTGCTTGAAAAACAAAAAAAAGAAAGAAAAAGAAAGCGCCGGAGCAAGCAGCGAATTTATATATACATATATGTATTGATATCTGCGTGTATATACGTATGTATGTATATACGTGTATGTATTAATATGTGTGTACATATACGCATGTATGTATGTATATATCCATGTATATATATGTATGTATATACGATTGTATGCATGTATAGAATATATTGCTCGGCCTTTTTAGGTATTTAGACTAACATTAAGAGTTTACTCAGTTATATATAATATATAATTATATATACATATATTTATAACTTGGAAAAAATTTTCTAAAAATATATACATATATATATCTAACTTGTTTACACGGCAGGTACGTTTCTTCGAAAATCGTACAAAAAAATCTAGACGATGTTATGGCAAACTTACTTCCAAATTTATACACACATACACACCCAACTTTTTTTACACGATAAATAAACTCGTTCGAAAATCGTGTAAAAAATGCATATCACATATGGTAAATTTGTGGATACGTTCCTCAACTTGGAAAAATCGTGTAAAATGAAAAACCTCTACATATTTTCTCAACAACTTATATGCATAAAACAAAACCCATTCATTACACAAAAAAATTAAAATTAGTGTACAATGAAAATGCAGTCCCTATTGAATTTGGGAATGAATATCGCATTCCATCACTTATCATCAATACAAATTGTACTGGAAATTCTAGCATTGCGATTAAAAAAAACTGCAAGTTGAACCCTATCAAAATTATTTATGGGATCGTACGAACTCTGAACACTCCCAATACAAAAGAAAATGCTGTTGCGCTCAAATTGTAATACAACGAGATAGAGAAAAAACTAATCGTAGAATTCGGTTATTTCTCGTAGCAGATCAACTCGTTAACACATATGCGGCCTTATACCGAACGGTATTATTCCGCCAATTATATTTTATTGCCGTGCACGTAAGTTTCTGTAAAACGCTGTTAAAGTTTGAATTAAAGCAAACATTTTTTTAAGGATTCATGATAAAACAAAAAAAATTCGTGTAAAAAATTGGATTTGTTCCTATTGGCAATATGTGTTATTTCAAAATCAGCTTAAAAAGATCGTGTAAAAAAAGAATTGGCAGTGAAATAAAATTGGAGAAAATGTTATATTTGTGAATCGTGTTATTTTAGGATTGGCTACAAAAAGACCGTGTAAAAAAAGAATTGGGTGGACGTTGACAATGGGGAAAATGTTGTTTATGAACCTTGTTATTTTAGGATTGGCTACAAGAATACCGTGTATATATATATATATGTGTGTGTGTAAATTTGGTCAGCCTTTTTAGTTATTCAATCGGTTATCCGTTTGCTAAGCTAACAATTGTTTTTAAGTACAACCTTCGACCAGAACTCAAGACAAAATAAGAAATTCTTATATGATCATCTTATTATATTTTAGACGCTGGCCAGTGGAATGAAAGCTACCTATAGTCGGAATTTATTTACCTAAATTAATTGAGACGAATTCTTGTCAAACCGTAGGTAACGTCAATAAAGACACAAAAGAGAAAGCTAGGGACGCCTTAAAACTCTGTATGCATCGAAAATTTTCTTTGTATTTTGACTTAAGGGAGCACATTTCCGTTCATAACTCGGTGGGGTTTTAAACAAAATTCCTTAAGTAACACGTGATAAACCGCTTAAAGTACGAAATTTACTTTTTTATTAAGCAGTAAAAATCATGTGAGTATTCTTTTCTTTGGAGGAAAGAACTTTCGCTTAGTTTCGCTAGCACGATATTCAAATTCTTTAACAAAAGTAGGAGGAACTTTCCCTTTGCAAGTGTAAAATTCACTTTTTTTATTGCTTGCCCTTAATGTGCAACCAATCCAAACGATAATTAAATGCACGCCATACATATAAATAACAGTGAAGGCATTCATAATTACTTTTTTTATGGGCAAAAACTTTCGGTTTTTTTCTTTTTCCTTTTCAATAGATTGGGTATGAGACCATGAGACTTTTCAAATGCTTTTCAACAGATTGATAATAAAATTCATTCATTATCTTAAAGAGAATAGTGGTATGCATGTCTCATGGGAGATTTCGTAAATTGACTTAGTTTTGTCAGTCCGTCTGTCTGTATAGTATTCGAACAGTTACGATCACAAAAATTCCGACAAGAAATAGAAATTTTGTGTTTACATACAGAATAAATTCGTCTAGTCATTTAAGTTCCAACAAGTTGAAATCCGTTTCTATTATAGCGATGGGCAACCATCAGTCAATCCTTACTTCGCAGTTTTGCTATCCAGTGGGTAGCGACGTTTCTTTTTAATGAAAATTCTTAAAATATATATGTTTTCTTTACTTATTCAGGACATCATTCAAATTTAAATTAAGTGCATCGAGAAACCTAGAAAGCTAGCGGCCTAGAGGATGACAGTTAAACACCCAATAGTTATATAAAGTGGGGCCTTTTCTACACATCTTAGCGAATTTTCGGTTGTTGATTGGCTGAACAGAAGAGGAATAAGAAGAAGAAGAAGAATAAGTATATAATGTGTTTCAATTCTGAATATCATATTTGTCGGAACTAAGTAAAAAAAGAAAGTAATGGTTTACGAATTTCAAATTTCCCTAAAAAAATTTTTATATAAAAATTTAAGAATTTCTTTACAACACAAACTTGAAAATTAAGACGAATTTAGATCAATCAGTTTGATCAAAAAACACAACTATCTCTGATCTTTTCTAAATGTATTTTTGTATTACGTCTTCTGGTGGTGGGGTTAAAAGGAAAATCTTTGAATTAATTTTCCGATTACATACAAATACCGTTCACTCTAATCCTGATGCGAATTTGAATTTAAAAAAATAAGAAAGAGAATTCGAAAAACTTCCATTCCTAAGTAAGTATACTTAACTAAAAAAAAAAGAATAAAAATAAATAAAAAAAAATTAAATTTTTTTTGAAAAACTAAACAAACACTGAACTCATCCTTACATTAATAATCAAATCTCACATTAAAATAAAAATTTAAAACAAAAATGTTTAATATTAATTATTAATATTAATAAGACAAGAAGAAGAAAAAAAAACAAATATCCCTAACATCTAAAAATCGTATATATTTTTATAGCATTAAAATATAAAATCTGATCATTTTTTTTTAAATGAAAAAGAAAAAAAAACCAAAACACAATATAAAACAACTCGTAGACGCTTTTCTATCAAATTGTTGACAAACGTATCTCTCACAATCCACCCCCCCGCCCCCCCCCCTCACTCTCCCCCATAACGTTGATAATTGACATTAAGTTGCATATGTTTTTGATTAGTTTTCTTGTGAGCCATAGTTTAGTTGAATTTATAAAATAAAAATAAAACTCACACAATTATTATAAAAAAAATAAGTCAATCTATATAATAATGTATGTACTTTGAATTAGTTCTATCTCTTGCGCTCTGATAGCTCTAACATCTAAGAATGTAAAAAAAAAAGAAGAAAAAAAAAGGAAAAGAAAAGAAAGAATTTTACTCATTATTATGAGGAAAGTGATTGATGATTGTCAGTATATAGTATTATTTAAATACAAAAACAAAAACAAAAAAAAAAAACAAAGAAATCATGAAAAAAATCGATATAAAACAAAAAAAGAAGAAGAAGAACAACACTGAAGGAAAAACATGTCTTTACAAAAATAAAAACAAATTAATATAATAAAAAAAAAGTTTTATCTTACGAGGGCCGCAACGAAAATTCACAAATACGGGGATGG
>CCAG010021487.1:0-38056 GCA_001077435.1 Glossina morsitans morsitans | reverse complement strand
AAACTAATGTCTATGGAAGAAAGAACAATTTTGTGTATGATCTCATAATTTACTTAGCGAAAAGTTATAAAAGCGTTTATTGGTCGGCTAAATGTTGATGTATTTATGACATAATAAGAGGTAGGAACGACGTCAAGTCGCCCGCTGTTATCGCGATATATAAGCAATAATCGACGATACATAATCAAATTACTACTCAGCTTAACGATAAAGTGCCATCATAGCGTAGATAAAGAATAATTTTAATTTAACTTTAACTGAAGAAATATTTCATTTATGTATAAAAATAAAAATTGTTTCACACTCAAGCTACGAAGTTTTCAAAATGTTGTCTGGCTGGGCGAGAGACAAAAGACATCAAAAAAGGGGTTGGACCGAATGAAATACATGTTGTTGGCTTTAGGCAGAGTAAAAGCGATTTACGCTTTAGGTTGTCAGGTGACTTAACGGTATCAACAAAATCTGTAAGTTTTGATAAGGATGCCATATAACATTAGTATAAACAATATGTACATGCACATATGTGCATCGTTTATGCGACATGCACAACACAAGGAAGCGTGACAAATTGATAAGTGAATTTATTGCATTTAGTTTGTAAATGCATTGTGTGATGCATTTCACTTCAAGAATAAACCGGTTCAAAGTATTCGTTTTCAGTTTGAAATTCAACGATTTGTGTCGCGTATTTCTTCCCTTATAATCGACGATCTCCATGAAATCATTTACAGTGCAACAAAAAAAAACAAGGGGATGTTCAAATATAGGGCTTAGCTGCATTATTTACGCCTTCAGGTCCACGGGTAGCATGAAAACATTCTTGGAGTAAATATCTTTGTATACTTTCAAATAAAAATTGCAAAGAGCGAACTGCTGCGTCCGGTACGTTGAAAAGAGATTGTTAGTCAAACAAAGTACGCAAACGAGACTTACACCTGTGACTCATAGAGACAAATTTTACAATAATGATAAGACAATAAGACAAAATTTCTAATCCACCTTTTTCCCGAGCGCAACATGCAATGCATTCATTATTGTCAATGAAAATTCTTTGATTTTAATTCGAAGGTATACTGCAGTAAATATCACCTCAAAGTGGAATTGTACTGTACGATTAGTAAAGGCGTTAGATAGCATCACGCGCGCGCCTTATATACACACACCTATACGCATGTGTTTTGGGAAGAGAAGGGCAAGTGTAGTCAGCATTACGTGGTGTCGCATAAAAGTGAGATCGATCAGTATGAACTTTCAACTAAGATAAGAAGCAAGAAATACATTAGTGCCATCCCGATTAAGAGTGCGTACAGCTTAAGTGGTTTGCGAGACGCATTTGTAAATCGGACAAAGAGCTTGACAAAATGTGCATATCTTCATGCCTTCTAAGTAAGGAATATAGATATTTTTTTAGCACATCAATTTCCGGGCTACAGCGATTACGGTATCACGTCATTATTATTTTTCATTAGACAAGCAACCAATTCGCACAAAAAGTTATTTTATCAATAGATGTTTGGTACGCGTTTGTGAAAGCAATATGTATTCTCTGCGGAAAGCTATTATATATGACATATAATATGAGATAAAAAATTAATGAGTGATATGCAAAGAAACGCCAGCAATAAAAGGCACGCCGAACCAACTTAATTCAAGCAAGCTGTGTGTCCGTCCTATTGGAATGATGTTCACATCAACGTGATCGCTTAATTTGGCCTGGAAGCTTTTATATCAATAGCTGTTTTTATTGGAACGTTATTGATGTCTTGCTGTGCCCTGTACTGTGAAAATAATATATAAAATGTCCTCAAAGGAAGACCAGATCTTGTAGGGCCCGTCGTCTATGTCTTGCGAGGCTTCATAAGAAAAGACCGAGACATTCTGTTGTCGTACCTTGTAGTACAACGTGAACGAATCATTTAACCAAAAATGTGCTTGGCTAATCAGATGCTGGCCATGACAACGATTTGCCTAATAGTGGCAATAGGAGCTACTAAGTCTTAACCTTAAACACTTTGGACAAGGACAGCAAACTGATCTGATTTTGTAATACGTAAGCCACGATTTGCAAATAATTTGTAAAAAAAATTAGATAGAAATGGTATACTGGCTTACATGATAAACACAAAAGTAAATAAAAAAATACAAGTGTACGAAATGAGCGTATTTAATTGTATACACATGTAGGCATTGTACGTGTGCGAAACTAATAAGTTGAAGTTAACATTTCCAACAACAATTATAGTTTTCATTAGCACATTTTTAACATTGAATCGCTGAGTAGCCTTAGTAACTACCATTTTCTACAGTCACATTTTAATTGAAAACCAGTTTTGAACAGCGCGAAAATGTAAAAAAAAACAACAATGGTAATTAATATCAAAAAAAAGCTGAGCAAGATTTTAATTTCTTCATTTCTATAAGATAAGATGGAACAATTTGCATAATTGTGCCTTAGAAGTGAAGGCCGCAGCTGATGCTTCCCGGAGTTGTTGTATTTAAATGACACGACAATGTAAGAAACCACGAGATGCGTAAATAAATAAATAGCTTTAAAATAAAAAAAGAAAGGAAAACAAATGCAAATACACATATTTACAGAAATTTATACGATCAAGATATTATAGAACACGACAATGAAACGATGACGAGGAAAGAACAAGGTCACCAGTCAATAAAACGACAACACATTGTAGAAAGTGCAAGAATGGCAGGGAAAGAGAATTGGGAAGAAACCAAATTAAAAAGGAATCGATTTACGACTTATGCAATACATTGTCATTACAAATTATTATAAAGCTATATCTATCCATAGGGTAGGATACTTTGTTCCGACAAAATTAATTAATGGAAAAGTGCATACATTTGCAAAATAGCAATAACAAATATCGCTATATTATGGAAAAGTTATGTTTTTTGTCATTTAATTTTTTTCACCACTTTAATGATAATAAATTTTTGCTGACCGACTGACCGCCTATGTGTCAAAATACATTTGCAAAAAAAGCAATTGTTACATAATTGCAAGAAGAAAACGTAAGAAAAATCGCTGACTTACGGAAATCAAACATTTTGCACTTACCACCTTTAGTTGGTATACGGTGAGTACTGTGCTGGGCACGATACCCGGTAATCATTTCATAGTCCCCGGAATCACGACGCAGTGGAAAAGCAATTTCGATGATATGGTCGCAGGGTTGCATAAGCATTAGAATACCTTTAACTTTCTTTCTCTTATCCTCGGCAGATAAACGACTTTTCATTTCACAAACAAGACTCTCTTCAGCAATCTGACAACCGCGATGGAAGAAATATTCTACCATATCAAAGAAACGCGGATCTTTGGCATCGGGAACATGTTTGAGACGTTCAGGTATTTGATGGTCGGCATAGCCGCGACTCTGCATTGTAATGGTAGGTAAAGCCTTGACCAAAGTGGCCACTTCTTGCTGGCGCACCGCGGCTTGACGAGCCAAATTTTTCAAATGATACATTTTTTAAGGTAATTCTCACTCACAAGCACGCACACTAAGCCCCTAACTCTTTGTGGGCACACAACACACAAAATTTTTATTTTGCAATTTAATGAAAATGCGTATTTTCAACGAACGCCCGAACAGCTACCGTAAAACTGATAGAAAGTCCCTTTTGATTCGTTTAAGTCGAATGGTTTACTCGGTATTTAATAACAGCGAACATCAACAATCTAATAATGTGTTAATTAATGTGCACGGTTGCATAAAAATGCGACTATAAAACTCGGTAAACTATTAAGTAAATACTTGAGCACAATTCAATTACTGGAATCACGATATAATACTTAAAATAAAATAAATAATAATTCATTAAATAACATTAAAATATATATCTTTCCGACTTTATTCAGTACTAAAGTCAACATCTCTGTGCTCATATGGGCGAGTGCCCAACAATATTGCCACTAAAAAAGCACGTTTGAAGTTAATAAGTGCTGCCTACATACAAAAAAGCAAACTCGCGCCTAAAATAATAAAATACGAAAACCATCAGAAGAAGTTGAAACAAGAAAAATATAATTCAATCTTAAAGCCCTAGACTTGAATTGTGTAATAATTTTACATTATTTGGAATTCAATATGATTTTATTATCTAATTGAGCGAAATGAAATCATCACATGTGTAAATAGTTTCTCTGGATAAAATATTTTTTTCATGAACTTAGCAATCATGTTCATAACAAGAAGAAATTTGTTTACTCTGCAACTCTGCTTAAACGTCATTAATAAAGCCGGCATATGATCGCTAAATTTTATGAAAGTAAATTCCGTTTTTTCGCAATTGAAGACACACACTAATTCTTTTTCTGTGCAGAGGAGCACGTTTTTGTGGCTTCCTTAGTTTCGGGGTGATCATTTATAAAAAGTGATAAATTTTGTGAGGCCGTAAAGCTCAACACTATTCGCGTCCTTCGCGGCCGTGTCTCTAATTGCCCGTGTATTTCTTGGCTAAAAAGCTTAATGTCCTTGACGAGATTATTGAATTTTAATAGGCGCGTTAAATTGTTCAAACTGACGATAATTGCAAAACGATTTTTAAACTTCAGCAATAGCAGATATAAATCCGATTTAACTTCTAACCAAAAGGTAAGTTAACTGCGTATTTTTAAACTTTTATGAGATTTACCTTGACTATTTTGCAGGTTATATAAAGAAGAAGAAATCTGTTTACGTGATAGGATGTTAGACGTCAGACTACAGTTAGGGGGCTATTAATTTCTACAAATACTTTACCTTGTTGTGTGTCCATTCTTCTTTGTTTTCCATTGTTTTTACGGCTATATGTTCATTAGTTTAGCATATCTATAAATAGCAGTCTATTCTTGGCAAAGTGCATACGCTAACGTTTGCTGCATGTTTTTTTAGTCTTAACGATGGCCTTAGCCTTGAATTTGTCTTCATTAAAGCTTTTAAGTCTGCTCTGTATACGTCCATAAATAAATCAGTTGATTTATTCAGAATTGTATGTGAAAACCTAAATAGTTGTAAGTTCTTTTTCGGACTCAGGGCCGCTATCATCAAGATACTGATAATTTTCCACTTTACCTCATATTTTGGTCTGAAGATTTCGTGGTTTGGAAGTTGAATTTTTATTCTTCAAGCTGTAACCTCATTTAGGTCGTAGTAAAGGTTTTCGTTGTATAAAAATTTGATTCTGAACATAAACAATATAGAAAGTACGACGTGCAATGGGTCTTGAGCAGAATGGCGTGTGCTCTTGAATGTCATCAAATATAACTAACAAGCAAATAGTGCCTGCTATCACTATGAGATTCGGACAATGTCGAATGTAAATTCTTTACCTATATTATTTTTCTTTAAAGTTCGTTTTAATCTTAGTTCTTTTCGTAAGCCTTTTTCCTAAATAATTAGTTCAGCTGACTTGTGAGAATATTATTGAATATTAAGCAAAAAGGAGTGCCTTAAAATAATATCGTTTCAAAACTTCTTGCTCTGTTATTTACATGCGTTTCTGTAAGGGATAGCCTGCTTGTACTTGCTGTTTGAAAGTCCGAATTGTGCGGGCACTCATACTTTCTTCTTCTTTTTGCCGAAGTATTATGCTCTAATACGAGTCGGGGGATTGATTACTTAAAAAAGTATTGTTTCCGAAAAATAAAAAATATCTTGTTTTCTTGATTAACCTAGTTACGGTGAAACTGTATATTTGTTTATCGCGTATAGTACGTAGTTTTACGATAATGACTAGAAAATATTTAAGATAACGATAAAGCCGTTATTTCAACTGCTGAAGGTTTGCTGTTCTTATTCACTTTTTTGTAACGGCGGAGGCATATGTAGGCATCTACTGTAAGATTTTGAATATATCGACTTAATAAAATCTGTGCAAAAACTGAATGATATTAGTCGAATCAAGGCTGAACATTTTTTTTGATTCATTAACTAATTGCATTGTGTAGATGTTTGTCTGTTGTTCGCCACAAAAGTATGTCTTCCCTATACCGTGCGTAAGAACTTTAGTTGCTAACATTGAGAACTGTGAACCCGCAGGGATTTTCTTCACATGCTCGCGTTATCTAAGACCTATAGGTTTAAAGAAATATTTATAGTCTTCGTATCGATAAGATAATGAAATGGATTATAATTTTAGTTCTTCTTTAGACAAAGGTGGTAAAACACGCATGTAGTGAAATTCTTAGTCAATTCTGTCATCTGTTATTGCCAAAATGTTGAAACGGAATACGGCATTAATTGATCATGTAAGACATTGATTTCCAAAATACCCTTTAATGATCTTATCCTGCATTGAAACATTTATTTAAATATTAAATTAGTTAATTAACTGCAATTTTGTTATGCCTTTACTTTCAGATGACGGTTGACTTAAAATTTAATGCAAAGTTAACGCAGGCAGATCCTCATTTTAAGCCGGTTTTGATTATTGGTCAATTGCGACATTTGAATATCTTGAAGTTTAGTGATATAAAATTAAAATTAGAGCCTCGTGTTACAGAAGAAACGTTTACAAAGGCTGTCGCTTGTTTACACCCATCGCCTACAGATAAAATTTCTCTATACTTGGATGTCGCAACTCTTGCCGCTGTTCCACTGAAGTGTTCACGACACAACACTCCCTCGCGTGCTCATGCTATCACTCGCCTAGTGAAGAACAATACATTAAATGTGAGCGAAGAAAATGTTGTAATTGTTTGCGAGCGATCGGACCTTTTTGCCAGCGCTTGCGCCGTGGTACGAGCTTTTCCTCTGTATTCCCGCAAAACTGCGAATAATACAAATACGAGAGTCACTAACAGTGACACGGGCATCAAAAATGCGAATGATAACTTTGGGAAAACACTTGTAAATGTTGAGTTCATTGTTGTTGAGAAGAATGGCACGATTGCTCGCAATGAATTAGATGCATTTGACTTGAAGTGTTTGCAGGAAGTTGAAAAAGCTATACGCTTAACAGCGCGGATTGTTGATACACCCTGTAATGAAATGAATGTTGATAATTTCGTGGAAGAAGTGGAATGCATCGCGAGAGAATTAAATTGCGAATCAAGCATTATACGTGGTGAACAATTACGCGAGCGCGGCTTCGGTGGTATATATGGTGTAGGTAAGGGGGCTGCTGTACCCCCAGCACTTGTGCTTTTGTCGCATGAACCGAAAGGCGCGCAGGAAACAATTGCTCTTGTCGGTAAAGGTATAGTTTACGACACAGGTGGCCTCAGTATTAAGGGTAAAACTGCTATGCCCGGTATGAAACGTGACTGCGGCGGTGCCGCTGCTATATTGGGCGCTTTTTATGCTGCTGTAAAATGTGATTTCAAACAAAATTTACATGCAATCTTTTGTTTAGCTGAAAATTCTGTTGGTCCACATGCAACGCGGTAAGTTATAATCATTCATCGATTTATTTCCAAGAAAATTCTTATATATATAATAAGTTTTCACTTTTGTACTTTATGTTTTTAGTTCAAAGAAAGTCTTTCTTCTTAACTTGTACTCAACCAGCTATTGCCCGTTCAGTCGAAGTTGTAATATTAAAAAAAACGCACTTTAGGTTTTTCTGTATTAAATGTTCTTCTTCACTTCATCCGTGCTAGCAGTTTTTCTTTCTTCACCTCTTAACGTACGGTTTTCATTAATTTCTTTCGTCCACCATTTCAATTTTAGTTTAATATCAGGAAATATGTAATTTTTTTCCAAAATATGAAATTAGTGACCATTCAATGTTAATATTGTGTAGCACATTTCGTTGTTTTCGTCAGCTAACGTCACTATAGATCTATTATTACCTTCGCATTTGGTGAAATGATATAATAAAATTGTCTTTTTTTTCGGTAACAAAAACATTTCCTGTGCCAACATGTTGGTAAATATGTGTTCGATATTTTCGCTTTGCAATAAATTCAGACCCGATGATATACATACATTATATTCGGGACGAACTGTTGAAATTAACAATACGGATGCAGAAGGACGTTTAGTTCTGGCTGACGGTGTTTGCTACGCTCAAAAAAACCTCAAAGCAAACATAATTTTGGACATGGCAACGTTAACTGGTGCTCAGGTAAGTCCATTGCCTTACACATGTACATAACTATGTGTAATATTTACGTTTGGATGCATATGAGTTATGTCTAGAGTGAATTTCTATACACATGAATATTTTTCTCGTTAATTAAAGCATTTTCTGATTACCATGAAAATCTGCTACGAGGGACACGCGCAAGTACATATTAATTTGAAACGAGTTTGAGCTCGCAGCAACGTTCTACTTTCATAGAAAAAAAGCTGGATTCTTTATTTATTTTGCTGAGCATTTTTAAATTAATTCAAATCGACATTCTCTGCGCGTAGTATTATTCAGCGAATATAACCGTGTTACATGGGTACATGGTATTAGCTTGGTCATCATCTTGGGGGAAACAATCAGAGATTCCATAAAGTTTGACCCGTCCAAAGCTTGATGCAGCCCACGTACCTCGAACTTATTTCTCATATCAAGTTGGACAGCGAGAGTTTAAGCATCTGTGTACATGCTTGAGCGACTTCTTCGTCGATAGTCATTATTATTCTATGATTTGGAAACAGACTGATGCTGAATCTAACCAGTCTATGCTCATCTCTTCAAAACCTTCTCGTGTTTCTACATTTGGGAAGGTTGATAGGGTCGTCATTTTATACTTTTTCATTAGCTGGAGTTATTGCTCGTTCCCATACCCAAGCCATTTTTGGCTAAAATTTTTGTCGTTCGCCTCTAAAAACTCAGTATCCGTCAATTTGTTAATCACGCCCATAGTATACAAAAATCTTTAAATTTGTCCCTGAGGATGATTTTCAATATTCGCCACAAATGCACAGAGAAACTTTCTCATAAGTTTCCATATGGCGACGTTCACTTTATCATTTGATACGTAATTCCATACAATTAAATGAGTAAAATTAAACATTTTTCTATGTAAACAGGTTAATGGGTTACATGGCGTAAATTTCATTTGATATTCCGTTCTTCTGTGCTTGACTATCTCCGTTTGTCGTTTTTTTTTTTGCACATTCAGCTCTCTATTCAGTCGTTTCTATTATTCTATTAAAATGTCATTCCTGGCTGACTGACTAACTGACTTGACTTGATTTTTGCATTCGAAATTAACAAAAATAATTGCTTCTGATTGTTGAGTTATAATATAAAGTCATTTTATACCGACTTTTGCAATTATCTCAAATAATTTGTTCTTCGTTCTTCTATTCACGTTTACTAAGCGTTTACAGTTAATGAAATTATTTACGCAAGAATCATAAAAGACAAAGCCATCGTCAAATGCACACAAATTGACATGAGCTGAATAAATTTGCGTCTGATGTTGTTTCGTTCCTTTTATAAGTCATGCAGAAATTCTGAACAATGCCCAATTTTTAATATAAGAAATGAATGAATGAATGAATGAATAAATGAATATAAAAGTGAAATACACGCACGTACATGCGACACTAGGTGTATCCTAAAATATCGTGGCATAGATCAGTGCATTCTATTGCCCACTTGCAGTATGCAGTTATCGATTATCTCGTTGGTTATTTTTGGGTGTTCTTTGGATAAACGCGAAATGGAAAGCGAAGGCGTTATTAAACGTTCGTTCTGACAATCGTTATTCTCAGACAACGGACTTTTTTGAGAAAAAAAAAACAGATAAAGAAAGATAACGCGTACTGGGAAATAGAGTGACAAAGATAGTTTGCGTATGCCAATGGTTTAGGCGACAGCAGAGCATTTTAGTCATCTTCAGAAGGCTATACTCGCTGTGGAAACCGTCGTGTCGACCGAAAATCTTCTCAAAACTCTCTTAGGCACAACTGATTTAAAGGATTATTTTGAGAGTTTTATTAGAGAGCCGATGAAGCCAATGAAATTTTTTTGCATCAATATCCCTTTCCCTCCCTTTAACGAGTTCGGTTTCACAACGTGACTATTAGTCGAGAACACATTGTGAGCCTTCAACCGATATTTGCAGCACATGATAAGATCGTAATGATATTTGTAGAGACACATGATGACGGAAAATTTTCGAAATTCATCTTGTTTACCATTTTGCAAGTTGTTTTAGTTATTATTCTTAAGTTACTATAAACAGGGCATTGTTACATTGCATAGATTACTTATTCCGCCATATAAATATATAATGTATTAAATAAATACACCAAAGACTCGTAAAACTTCCAAATACTGATCGAGTAATAATTGCAAACAGTACCAATTTCATCCTGCGTTATCAAGCCGCAGCAGAATGAAATTGTTATTGATGTGCCAAATTAGATGGTGGTGGGTGTACAAGATTCCACCTCAGCCGAATATAACCTTCCTACCTGTTTTTTTCTTCTCATTGCAGGCAATTGCCACCGGCAAGTACCACGGTGCCGTATTGACAAATTCAGAGGAATGGGAAGTTAAGTCACTTGAAGCTGGTCGCAAATCTGGAGATTTATTGGCACCAATAATTTATTGCCCCGAATTGCATTTCCCTGAGTTTGCATCAGCGATTGCTGATATGAAGAATTCAGTTGCGGTAAGTAGACACATAAATATACGTAATGTAGAGATAGATGCATGTACCTTTACGTACACATACTTGCGCCAATACACGTTCATTCATCTGCAGACATATCTATGTCAGGTGAAATGCGTTTTTGCGGTTTGACTAAATACACGAACAATAGAGAGCAATGCACACCAATCAGCAATTCGTTCCGTTCTGTTTTTCAAAATGTATCCTCAGTGTACTAGAAATAAATTTCCTACAGTTTCCTATTGAATAAAAAAACATTATTTATAACGTTAAAAATATTCAATTACAGAACCGAATAGAAATTTGTCATGTTTACAAGAGTGTCGTACGCGTTTGTATGCATACGTGCTTCCTTGCATCTGACGGCGTACACATTGACGTATGATTGATATTCAGTTGCATGGCATATATTTGCAAAAAAAAAAAACAATCTTTTATTTTCATAACGCTCATCTAGAAGTTACGAGTAAATTAATTTCATCATTCGGTTGGGCGTAGTAGGCCTTCAATGCATCCTTGATGTTGCGCGTGGATGCACTTGAATTATCCTAACTAACTTCATTCGGGGACCGCCCCTTCTCAAGTCATCAAATTTTATTTGGAAACTGGAAACTTAGTTCATCAGCTAATGATACTAACCAAGTTTGAATGCGCGTATAATTTACAAACACTCCTAGTGGTATGCACATGGGCTGAAATATTTCATTTCCATACGAGCTGCCACCTTCACGAAATGTGAAATCACTCTCATCTGAAAATATAATATTCTTAATATATTATAATAACATTCAACGTTGCTTTCCCGTCATCCTTTAATGATGACAGTGCAAAGTTTACTGAATGCAATTAGCAATGAATGAGCGATTTTGATATTTAAACAACGGCCGCGATGTCAAGATGTCAAAATCATGCCACTACACTATCGAAGGGGTATAGAAAGGAAATTAAGACTTATATTTAAAATCTTAATTCGCGATAGATATATATATATATACATATTTGTGATGTTTGTGCGAAAACCCTTTAAAACAATTTTCGTCAACTCTTACTTACTTTTGTATGCGTTGTTACTGTTGTGTATTGGAATACTTTTGAAAATTTCAAATCTACTAAATTACAGCATTTTTAAGTCTGAACTCTTTTTTTTTATCCTTTGTTGTGCATGGATGTGTGTATGTGTGTGTGTGTGAGTAAAGATAAAAATCAGCATGCATATGTGTGCGGTTTTTTTTGTGAGTATATCATGTCATAAATAGATTTGACATTTGAAACACTTTATCAATTCCGTTTTTGACAAAGTGTCGTGTTTTTATTATTGTTGCTCCAACTAACCGATGAACAATCGCTTTATTACTAACAAACGCAGACCACCGACACAAGTTAGTCACACACACATACACACGAGAACACACCTTCAATGTTATTCGTTGGTCGTTGCACACGCAAAACCATACATAATGCATATATATATATATATATATATATATCTACATCTGTGTGTGTTTGTAAAGTGAAATATTTTACATCTAACCGAAAGTTTTTACGTACGCTTTTTGTTGTTAGTGTTTTTTCTTTGCTTTTGTTTGTTATAAACTCCCATTCATTTCATAGCTTTTACTGTTATTGTTGTTATTGTTATTGTTGTTCTTGTTGTTGTTATTTGGTCACTTCTAAAACTTGCCTCATACTAAACAGTTTGTGTGCGAAAAAACCTTTTTATACTCATACTAACATACATAATGATAAAGCATATGCATGCACATACACACACGCATATGAGTTAGTGACACTTAACCTACGTCCCAAGTGCATCACTAGTATGACAATGATAGACGACTATCGAATATCATTGTTTGAGTGAACTCACATGAATGAATGAAAGTGTTTTGGATGATGGTTACCATGACGATGGTATTGACATGGTTCGCACAGTTACGGTAGCAATGGAACCAAACGAAAACAGGATGTTTAGAAAATTGCTTAGGTGACCGCTAACGCTAACATGTCAAAAGAGCTTACGAAACATCTTCATACGCACATGAATCCTTATGAGCATGACTTCGATGTCCATATTGATGAACAAAAACAATAAGAGTGATGTAGAAACGATGCGGCATTTGTGCTCGTTTTAAAAACTCTGCTTCATTTCTTGCTTTCATGCATGTGTATATTGTATTAACTCGTATCACCAAGCTGTAGATTACCTTTTTCCTTTTCGATGTGTTATCGGAAAATAAACTCAAATATAATTACATTTATCACGTCCGATCAAAGGCTATTATGCGTCTATCCATGCGTTGATCAAAGTCGCAATTATTACTCTCTTTTCTCAAATAAGATTAAAGCTTTGTCTCTCACGAAGTCATTTGCGGAAAAGGGATTTTTCTAATTTCTCTCTTCCTCCTTCCTCCGTAAATAATTATAGAATTTATTATACTGCAAATATAAAACATTTTCCGTATGCATAGGATTTACGACACACACACAGGCTGCCAGCAGAATGCTACAAATGTGTTCACATGTAGTTGTTTATTTTAACAAAAACTCGTGTAAAAATCGCCGACATTTAATAAAGTTTTGTGTAATTAGAATTTCGTAGAGCGAGGCGAGATAGAGATGTTCTTCGCTACGTCATCCGGAAGTATTTCGATTCGAAAACTGCCTGCAATTTTTCAAACAATTAGTTTGCGTAAGCGTTTAGAAGCATGCAACAGCTGGCTACATGCGCAAAAGTGTCCAAACTAACATCTAAGGTGCATAGCTCTTTCTCTTAACTTTTTCATTTTGCATTCTATCGATGCCAATTCAAAGGCACTTTAATAGAAGATGGGATTAAAGGAACCATGTGTGCGTAGCTGGCTTATGCCTTTTTAATTATCTTCTCCTCGTGTAATTAAGGAACATGGCTTTTATCTCTTAACCTTTTCCTTTTCGAGTAATGTTCCCTTTTTCAACGGCATTGCAGTGGATTAAAACATGACATATACGCATCTGTGTATCTCATAACAGAACATTTCCAAAATTTCAATCACTTTTTTCCTTTTTTTTATTTGTCGCATGAATAGCACAGAAGATGAAGATGTCCATTCACGCCTTCATTCTAAAAATGTTATCAAAGCACTATCAAAATTGGATAGTAATCACTTGTTGTGTTTCTTTGCCCTGCTCGAGTACCTACGATAGGCGACAAAAAAGGTTGTCGTTGATTGGCGTCAAATTTTATTGTTGCCGCAACTGAAGTTGTTTTTGCGCATTGCGTCACGTTGTGACAACAGCACTGTATGCAAAAAGCGATCCTGTGACAGAAACACTAAGTTTTGCACATACATTTTTTTCCATTTTTCCTGTTAATGTCAACAAATTGTCGGTCTGTAGCGTGCGATGACATGAATGCTTTGCCGATTTTGCATATTCTGAGAAAGCCGTAAGCAAGGTGTTTAAGGTTCGTATTCAACATTGGGATAATGATTTTCTTATTGTGTGCCGTCGCACTCTTTTTCCCGTTTTTCCCTTCGGAAAACTGTAAATTGTATTTTCTGTTCTTTTCGCTTCGTTTCTATTATCGCCTTTAAGTGGAATTCTTTTGAAGATATCTCGTGGCATACATTTTGTACACTTTTGTGCTTGGAGTATACTTGAAATGCATTTTATTGAAAACGCGTATAATGGTGGAAATCACTTAAATCGATTTAAAGTGTTCCAGGCTGACATTTATGAAAGTGTCGCTTTATATTCTATTTTCTTCTTCACATCTCTTACTTTTTTCTCCTTTCGGACCAGTAAATATTGATTTTGGAGCTAGTCACTCCAACTATCGTAGATATGAAATGGAAAATTATTATTCATGCCATCAAGCAACACAATTTCATTAAATGTATAAAGAATGACGATTTTTTATTTTTCAAGTCATTGGTTGGTTTACTTAAAAGTTTCAATTTTAAATAGTCATCCAAGCAAGTTGCAGATTGAAATCGCATTTCCAAATAATATTCTAAAAAAACCATTGCGGCCCCTGCAGAGGGCGAATTTAAGGGCGTCCTGCTCTTGTTAAGGAATACGAAAAAGAGCCGACTCCGGTGCCTGTAGTCGCACATCTTGAAGAAAAAGTACAAAGCAGAGGATGAAGGTATGGGTTTCGAATTATTCGGTGATTAAAAAACCCAATGCGTTAATTATCATATTGTAAGTGCGGCATGCTTCCTTCTTTTTCGCGATGCAAAGGTATTTTACACATTTGCTGCTGTTCTTGGCAAAGACAAACGCGAGTTGTTACTTTACCTCGGCTGCCAGCAGATTGACCGACCATGATCCGATTGTAAGGGAAAAATTAACTCGTAATTTTTATGCTAATAAGTATTGGCCGTTTGCTTCAATTACCATGTTGTAGTTGTTGGTCGTATTTCGGGTAAACAAGATTGCGATAACGCACTACTTCCTCGAAACTTCTTCCCTTTTAACTGCAGCTGTGCTTTGTAATTAAGTTTGAAAATGGATTTAACCCTTCCAGAAACGCGTCCATTATAAATGGAAAGCCGAATGACCGAACTATGGCCGCATCTATTATATCCATTATAACGTTGCGACGTCTGTGTCATTTAATTGGCAATTAACGCACTTAGCTCCAAGTCTTTTTGTTGGACGAACCCTGCGAGTACTGTACAAAATAACTTTCCGTCTTATTTATTTTTTGAGTACTAAACAGAAATCATCAAAAAAGTGAAAAAACTGAAAATTAGGCGCAGACTGCAGGACCATCCATAGAATATAAACGCAAAATTTTTTCGTTGCACGTGTTGCACTTATTTTTCTCTGATTATGTTGCGGTCGTGTCCTTTGACCGATTTGTTGTCCCATCTTCAATACCGAACTGCGTGCAGGAACGTGCACTTTTTCTGCTGAATTTGAAGCCGATAGCTTTATTTTGTAGAGGACGCTTAGTCTCAATTCTCGAAGAGAGAGTGCAATGGCGACGAAAGTATTTTTGGTTTTTTCATTGCTACGCGTATGCATAAAAGCGGTCAAGTGGCTATTGTGTGGATGTTGTGTTCATCTTCACTAGATTTCATTCCATAAATTGCCTTCGAAAATGGTATTGAATTGGAAAACAATTTGCGATCAGGTGTTCCGACAGTGCAATGAATCACAAACTCACTTCGATGCAGTAAAGTACTTTAAGATTTATTTGCGAACAGCATGACAACGCTTTTGTTATATATGGCTGGTTGTTGTAAATAAATATGAAGAGAATACGAAAGCCATTAAAAAATATTTCAATAACAGGTTGATATTTAAAGGCGATTTGTACCACTCTTTCATGTAAAATGGGGAAAAAGCTTATTTGCTACCATACCGAGTACCTATGCATTTCGTTAAGGATATTATTTTACATTAGATTGGTCCGAAAGCACTGATTGGTACGAGGTTCAGACACCTTTCGTCGTTTTCGAACAATCGTTCGAAGAACAATAAAGATTCTTAACTATTTGATCGGAAAGCCAGTGGGAAAAGCCAGTGTTTGTGCAGTATGCTAGAGAAGAAAACAGTTGAGCCAGTCCACCAGTCACCTTTTCACATAAATTGTACTTATTTTCTTTCTTCTTTCCATTTGAGAGTCAGCCCATCAATGATACGTGAACACGTGCAATATTGGTTTTACAATACATTGATGACATTGAATGCATGGATTGTTATTTGTTTGGTTTTGGTTATGGTGGTGATAGTGGTCATTTGGTTTGTTGGCTACTTGGTTCACTGACTCTCTGCGTTGTAGATGAATGCTTCTCTGCAATCAATACTTTTACTTCGTTGCCTTATGCATGAATCGTACATACACTTAAGGCAAAATGTTTGCAAAGTTTCTGTTTGTGTACGTGTTTGTGTGAGTTAGAATAGCAATTTTTTCTCACTTTAAATATCTTCTGACCTACTGAACTAAATGCAATCGAGAATATTAAATGGAAATAATTGCAAATTTAAACTTTAAATCCCCTATGGGTATGCAACTATTTCTTGAAGGTTACTATTATCGAAAATCGTGATTTAAGACATTCGTCTGCTCTGTAGTTAGCAAACGAGAAATTTGGTTATAACTTTCCTACTGTAACCTGGATCTCTGGAAGTCCTCTCAGCCGCACGAACAGAAAGAAAAGTTAGTAGAGTTGGTTCGGTCAAGAAACTTGCAAACGGAATAAAGATTATTAAGGAGAATTTACATAATGTAGTTAGAGGGCAGTTTACAGCACGTAAGCTCCATGATATGGGGAAGAAGTCACTCTTACTTTTAAATGAAGTTGTTAGCGAAATGGGCAGCTTATATATGCTACACGTTCGAATTAAGCGGCGAGAATATTCCTGCGATCAGGATACGCTCGAGGAGACGTAATTGTAAGTTTTAAGGCGCTGTTGTGAAATCCTGAAAGGCAGCGTAAGCCCCATTTCCGTTTTATTACTATTTACTTACCTTAATTCTTTTTTATACCCACCACTGTAAGATGGGGATATACTCATTTCCTTTTTTTCCATAATGTATGTAACACACGAATGGAAACTTCAGAGACCCTATAAAGTATATATATTCCTGATCAGCGTAAAATTCTGAGTTGACTTAGCTATGTCTGTCCGTCTGTATGGTGTGTTGTTGGCACTATTCTGGTCGCAAAATTAAGATATTGACATCCAATTTAGTAGAAACACTGGAAGTTTCTGCACGCGGGTGGATATTGAAAATGGGACAAATTGGCCGGAGCAGAAGTGCGCAGTGGAGCGTAAACTGAATGCAACTTTGTTCTTTTTAACAAAAATGTTGGGATTTTTGCTCGTTACTCGGAAATTATTAAAGTAAGAAGACTAAGACACCGCGACTAATTTTTTCTTAATAATATAGCGGTGGGTATGCGAGATTCGGCCACCGCCGTATATGACTTCCTTACTTGTTATTGTTGAGTTTATCAAGAAAGACGCTTTGTCTGCTTATATTCCAAGTAGGATGGTTCTCTTTTGCAGTCATTGAATGATTCATTTTATGCTTCTTATATAGTTTCCAGTTTAGGTAATTTGAGTGAAAGTATTCCGTAATCGGAGCAGAGATGATGATAAACTTATAGAAAGCTTCAAAGTGGTTAAATAACATTATCAGCAGATATTGGGCACTTGATTCTTTTTTTGTTGCTGACTAATGTTCATAGCAAGAATTGTAATAGAATTTTTTCCCCAGTGCAGGGCAATTCCGAAAACCTTGCACGAGTGTGGCTAATAGAGCATTTCCTGATAATTTTCTTCTCTGAGATAAATATTTGTAACTGTTTTGTTTTTTTCTCGAAAAATTCTTACTTCATGACGAGGAAAAATTCATTAACGCGCAGAATGAATGGAGGAGAAAAGGCCGTAAAGGGTAAATTAATGGCAAGAAGAATAGCAAATAATCTGTTTGTTCATTTCCGCTGAGTCCAAGTGGAAAAATCGTCGCCACTTACTTAGCCGGCTTTCCTTCGACCATCTCTACAAAATAATTTCCCAATTCTCCCTTTCCCTTTGTTACTTTACATACGTACAAGTCACGTGATAATAAAAAATGAAATGAAATCGTAATTTCTCTCAGTTGAGTGCAGGCTCTAAAATGCCACTAAGTAGGGCGAAAAGGGGGGCATTATTTTGAAATATACGTAGAATTTGTATTTTATTGTTGCATTCCTATATAGAGAGGTAAGATTTAATCATTTTTCGATTTCATTTAAAGTTGATACATATTTAATCGGCTCTTGGAGTCATTGCTTTTAGCCTTTTCCGGTAATTATGTATGCACTCATCGTGTTTCGTATCCACGTAGGTGTTTCCTGTTTGTTGGACTGCTTCTTGTAATGAACAACTTTTTCATATTTTTTATTTTTAAAGCAACACATGTAGCATTTTCACCTGAGAGAGCTTGTGCTCCCACAGCGCAAAAATGACAATACTTTAATATTGTGATTAGGTTTGTGGCGCTCAGAAATAGGCTTCACTGAGCGCCTACAACACAATTCGATTCATAGGGCGAGCAAAGAGAGGCCTTATGGCCAATCTATAAAAGAGAACTTTATTACCCATTACTAAAATTTACGTAGTAATGGGTAAAATGAACGGCAGGGTAATATTTCACGATATTTATCGAAGAAGCAATCAAAGTCTTGAGTTGTGAGGAGTTCGTCACCACATTATCTTTCGTCTTTAAAAATAGTTTCTTATTCAAAAAATGCGTATTCGAATATTAAAAAGATCTCAAGTGGAACTAGGAGTCGCTTGAGTTTCACAGGCTGTCTGTATTCGTATTATGAAATGCGAAAAAGCTTGGAAAGATTTGCTCTTCGTCCGATCTCATTATGGGACGGTGGAATTTCAAATGCATGTTTTAGGGAACAATATATTCTTTTGTATTTGACATTTAAGAAGACATTAGAAAATGCTAGAATATGAGAAAACTTTTCATTGGTTCTTTTTGCGCCAAGATTTAGATAATTTTTATTCATGAACCTCTCCAAGTTTTGCGCGAATCAATCACGTATGCGTTGAGCTAGCTGATGAATTTTTTGCGATATATGCATACAGGGATGAATACTAATCAGCTGGTACTATTTACAGGATATGAAATGATGTTTATATAGTAATCAATTTATGTTTTGTAATTGTCAATACGTCAGTTGAGGGGTACGAGCGAATCAGTGTCCATGCATGCACAGACCTCTACTGATTGATTTTGTTTTCATTTTAATGATATGTGCATGAGTCGGTTGACACGATAACGGAACACTGGACAAGTAGACGCCAACTTATTTGTTTAATAATTCAACGGATTTGATGATTATGATGAGCCTGACGTATAAAATTCAATTGCTATAAAATATGTTCGCATCTGCATACGAAATGCACTCTGGACAGCATGGATTCATTTCAAATTGCATGTTTGAATTTGCATCCTTAATGTAGATATTTCTGTATATATTTATATACACACATATGGGCGTGGGTGTATGTGTGTGTGTGTGGTGCGGTGCATGTATATCGAATAAGAAGAAGAGTGATATGATGATAATTTTAAAGGGGTTTATACGTGCAGTTTTACATATGCATAAATTCTGATATAAGTGTTCCGTTCACCGTCGTATTTTATTTTATCATTCTGATGATAGAAATCTATTTTATACGTGTTTGTATGTATTTTATATTCACGCATACTCTAACACAAATATAAGCAAATAAGCATTCAAAGGCCAGAGAGTATTTGTATCAGATATAGAACACATATTGTGAATTTTGTTTGGGCGAACACTGTAAGTTTGTTTGTGCGTGCATGCATACATACATGCTTGTGTTATCACCACCATTTACCATTGGGAATTAGGTCGAAATTATTGATATAACACTTATGTTAGAGATTCATTTTGCTTAAATTGCCTTTTGACTTCAGAAAATCGAGTCAATAATAAAAAGTCAATATTAAATACTTTTATACATATTTGTAAGTCTGCACATAAGTGCATGTTATTAAACAATATTACATTTCGTTAGGGAATAAAGCTTTTCATCTCTTATTGATTTCGAAGAGTAAATATTTATCTAAACGTTTGCCAGTCTAACTTCAATTGTTTACATGAAGGAAGAAGAAGATCTCATTTAAAATTTGGAATTATTTTTTACTGAAATACTTGTCCATCAATTTATCTAGAAAAGTTCTCCGACTATATGGAAGATATTCCCGCATACAAATCAAATAGAAACGAATCTGAAACATTCATACAAAGGTCAAGCAGTCTTATCCTAAATCAGACGCATTCATTCATTGGTTAATTTGAGCAGAATCACAGCTTAATCTAAGATAGGAATCTCCATAGGAATCTTCCATAGAAGTTCGTTGTTAAACGTCCTTTGAGTGGTTGGTTGCAAACAGTGCTGTGCAGATCCATTCATATATAGAAATTTTATGAAAAATATCAATTGGACCAAAGTGAACGCTCCATGATATGTTTGCAGTAAAACTGCTCAGGTTGCTCTAAATTTTTAGCGTAGCATTAAAGCAGCATGGAAGTAAAGTTAGCAACCTTCTGATCATTTCTTGGCAGTTAGCGATTGCTAAGAAAAGCATTCACTTACTGAGTCTATCATCCAGACTCTATATATAAGTCTAGTGGAATCAATTGCTTGTTTTCAATTGTCTTTCTCAATATCAATTTGGCCGTACAAACCTTGCCGAAAGGTTTAGGTTTAGGCATGTGGGGGTAAATAAATAAAATTTCTTGTTTACAATATAAACCTACAACATTTGTTTATTATTCTTACTAAATGGATAGCAAATAAAATCGAATGGGGGAAAAAAAACTAATTGGTACATAAACATATGTCAAAATGTATAAAAAACAAATATTGCTTTAGTAAACATTTACAGTTGGAAGGAAACAACGAACAGCAATACATTTGCCAAAACAGAATTTATGACATTTCCATCTTCGTGATAAGCAAATGTTCACTTCACCGAAAATCTTACATATGTCTTCGTAAAGAACATAGATTTCTAAATGCCAGAATGCATGCAGTATGGAGCAGAGTGGAGAGGTCGATCAAGAAGTTGTTTGTGAGAATTGTTTGTACCTGTTGATAGTCGATAGAACGTGATGTTAGTAGCGATGATAAGTATTGAACAAAAAAGTAGGCGAGAAAATTTCATTGTAGGTTCGTCCCCCACCCACACCATCTCAGTCATAAATTGCAATCATAGACTCTACGTGTTCCTTTCATTTCAAGAATTAACTGAAAAGATCTAAATGTTGAGTCTAAGTACATGTTATCAAGTGTGTGACAAGTCTAGACAAGCTATCACTCATGGGATGGGGTGACAACGTCCTCAAAAATCGCACAGATACTGATTTGTGCGGATTCTGCGAAAGGAGGGCTGAAGTGTCCTATTAGGTTTGGCGAATGTTTCGCAACGTCAGATACAGCGGGACGGTTCGAATGGAAAAAGATGGCAGGGTCCTCGAGAATTCTTAAGCGGGAGTCGCAGGACTAGGAGCTCTGGAGGAGGAGTATAATAGATCTTCTAGATCGCGGTACGGTTTGCTGAATGCAATGACAGTAATAATTATTTCATACATAAAACGGATTCATCATAATTCATAAAGAAATGCAGTCAATTATCGTCCTCGCGACGACACATCACAATTTCTAACGCTTTAATAATTTTTAATTCGCTTTGCTATGTATTTGGCTGTTTTCGTTTTAGGATCGAAATAATGCTCAATCGTCATGCGCCGGGTTGTTTGTGGGTGCTCATCTTGGGTTTGACTATCCTGGCATTTGGATACATGTCGATATGGCTGCACCAGTTCATTTTGTGAGTTTTTACAAACCAAGTACAAGTAGACATTATCTGAATTCCTCTTCCATTGGATTATTAACACGTTCACGGGCGTTAAAAATTTCAATGAGCTGCAGAATTTTCTTTTTTAAATTGGCTGCAACATCCGAAATCTAATTAAATATACATATATGTATATATATATGTTGTAAGGCTAGACGGGCTCAAATATTTTGGATATAATGAATGCTCTAACATCCACGACGACACCCGCCAAATTTGTCAACTAATGGTTATTTAGAAGCTGAATGAATTATGTAATTGGCTTTAATTTTTGAATTTGCCATAGCATTCACGCTCGTGAACGTGTTGAACACATTTATTATTCTGATTACTGTGATCAAAAACTACTAAGATTAACAGCCCGTCACAAGTCACAGGGTAGTTTCCGGTTTTCTTGTACAAAAAAGTTGATGTTGAAGACTATTGTTCCGGAATACCACATTTAGTCGGAAACCATCAACCAAACCTATGGTAACAAAACACACTGCAGCATTCCGAAATATTTCACCAAATAGTCCGTAACTACATCCGTTTGGTAAGCCCGCGAAGGAAAATGCAATTTTTTTAAATGAAAAGTAAGAACATTTTACTAAATCCCGAAACTTGTCGCAGTTGGTTTGGCCAAGTCCACGCGATTTGAACGAGAAAATTTTATTACCCTGTTGATGATCGCAGTACTTTTTTTTAAGACTTCTTTTCGATGGATTTTCGATGGTTTTTGCTGTTATCGTTATTATCTATTTCTTTTTAGGGCGAACGGGCAACGGGCTATGGTGTTGCTTTGTTGCTCACCCTATTTGGCAATCACACCAATTGTTCAATGTTGCAAGAGATAGCTAGCAATGATTCAGAACCACCCACGAAACGCGTCTGCCGTGATTGATGATGGACCTCCACAAGTGAACGAAGTACGAAGCGGAATTAACACGAAGACATCACTGCCTTGTCACTTTTACTTATTATTATTAATGCTTTTTATTTTTCTATGAATTCACTTTTTACTATATACATATATTATTGCGATCGAGTAAGCTTAAGCGTTGATTACGATGCCTTGTTGAAATTTGTTCCCATTTATCTTATGTTTCAATTATTTGGTTTTTGGTTTACGTTATTATGAAGAGAAGTACGATTTAAAACATATTCAAGTTGCGTTTATTGCACTCATTTATTTATACGTTTTTTTTACTTTCTCCTTACGTTGTCATCTCATAGCAATTATTGGTTGATCAATATTCTTGCGCCTCCATCCATAATGCTTTTTGATTTTGGCAGCTTGTCTGAGGGCCGCTAAAAGAGTTATTTATCTGCCATTATAACTCAGTCGGACTCGTGCAGAGGATTTAAGTTTTCAAGTCTACCCGCTACGTAATCGGACGTTTAAATCAAGCGGGGTTTCATTTTTTACTTTTAGCTTGTTCTATGGATACACTGTCTTTGGGTCATTGATGGGTCATTGGTGATCAATGTCTTTGGATCTATTTAGTTTTCAGCATTGCATTATGTTTTTTAAATTAATTATTATTTCAAGTGATTTTTATTTTTCGTTTCTCTCTTTTTCATGGTTTACGAGTCATTACGTTAGATTATCAAGTGTTTTTCCTGCAGCTTGCCTATTTGTACGCTTTTATTTTTCAAAATTAGGTTAGATGTTAATTGTTGCAATACGGCATCTGTCATGGGAACTATTCTATTTAGTAGAGTTCATTATCGATGCATAAATTTTTGTTATTAAATTCGCTTGTGTTGCGCTCTGCATAGTAGTTCGTTATAAAAAATGTGATGAGTAGGGGTTAGAATTGTAGCAATGAATTATAATTTTAATCCATGAGCTTCCTTCGAGCAATAATAAAATAGTGCGGTTGTAATTACCGCAAGTCAAATGTAGGTTACGGAGATATGCGGTAGATAAAGTAGATAGAGACGACAAACTATCAATGTAAGGGTTCAAGTAGTGGATCAATTATTTTCATAGGTTCTAAGAGTCCAAGAGGTGACAAACATCGATGTAGTGTTCATTCAACTTCAAGCTTAATCCTCTAAAAGGTAAATCTATCGACCCCTGAGATCCACCCAAGCTTGATTTAAGCGGTGCAACTCGAAAGTCGGTTGGCAAATTGCGTTGGAGCGTCGTGAACATCGAAGAGATTTACCGTTGCCATCTGAAAATAATAGATATGCCAGTGTCATTGCAATTTCATGCACAGATAACCAACACTTTGCGATTCTGCCAAAATACTATCCACTTAAGGTGTTGTCCACCGAAGAGAAAAATAAGAAAACAAGGAATGATTTCAATTGAAATCTGGTATGTTATTGGTGAAACGTGTCAATATGCACAGTGCTGTTTGATTGTCAGGTGAAGGAGTGGAACTAAATGATTGGAAATGTCCTGAATTAGCTAAATCCAGCGGTGGTGCAGTACCTAGAGCATTTTTCCTAATAAAACCCCATTGATTGGTAGTATTGTGTGTTCTTCTGCAGAAATATATATTTTCTTAACTCAGTTCCTCATATCGTTTCAGTGGGTATTTTAAAAAAAGTCTTAGCGGTTATATGCTGCATTTTATAAAATTTGATCCACCAGATGTAAGTGGAAAAATTATTTGCTTATCTTTTCGTTCAATTCTTTTTTCTTTGCTTTTTTTCCAGGTTATAGGATAACATTTCAGTTATTGAAGTAACGCTTGGTTTCTTTCCTCTGAAGTAAATTAACGCAAACAATGTTTTGAATATCATGTAGACTTTTCATTATTTATTTATATGACTTTAAATTGAATAAAAAAAAAGCTTATGGACTCTATTCATATTATTTGTCGTATTTTTTTCAATCGGGTAATAAAAATGTGATATAAATTTTCTTTCTATGCTTTGCCGGTTGTAAAAACATTGCAGATTTTTGCCGAATAACGCTCGCTTGCGCTGTTGTACTTCGTGATTTTTTTGATATCCCCTAAGAGGAAAAAATGCCTTCTGCTTGAACAGAAAGAAAACTCGTGGCCACAAAGAAACACGCATCAGTTTTCGATATCCTCCAACATACAAAGCATCCTCTGTAGGTATATAAAAGGAAAAAAGGTGTTACGGAAACAACAACAATAGTACTGTGATAGCGAAATTCACACTGTTACGTAAATTCGAAACCGTTCCCTTGTCCCCTTGTGGGAAACATTGCTTCATTTCGAGTAGGTTTTTATCCTTTAGGTTTATTAGAAAGTTTAACAAAAGTTGAACAAGGGCAGGGGGCAAATCGAAATATTCAACCATTTAGATGTTAGGGTGTCTAAGAGACGTAGGGCTTGCATATGTGTGTGGCGTCTGTATTGATCGAAGTTCAATGAATGCACCGTCATACCATTTTTCAAAGCCTTTTTTAAATCAATTATTCATTGAAATTATGACACGTCTGGTCACTGGAGAAATTCAAAGCCTAGACAATGTCGCTCATTTGCTCTGCGTGTCTGTAATGTGTGTAACCGGGTTGCAGTTCTTGCTGACATTTTTTTTTGTGATTCAGGCTTGTACGAGCAAGTATGTGCCAATAGGCACATCGTTGTTAAAGTCTTTGCTTCCGTACAGATCAAGATAAAATTTCAATAGGAACGTTTTAGATACTTTTAGTTAGCCTAGTAGTGTGTAGGGGTAAAGGAAACTCTTCACAGTAAGCACGTATATCATTGATCGTACGGGCTTCGCGTAGAAACTTTTATTTGTTTGTTTATTTAAGCTAATATATGGATGGATGGGATAAAATAATTTACACTTGAATAGAATATAGAATCAAGCCAATGTGTAGTGTGTTATACCGAGAGACTGTGTTTTGCAAGGACCACGTCCAGCGAAGGACTGCTGCACATGCGTAAAATTATTTTTAATCTTTTTTGTGGCGAACGTTTATTGAAAAGATATCGCAGATATCACGCCCTCTAAATGATTTTTAAATTTTGGTTTATGGGGACATTTTTGATTCCAAACAGATCGCATTATTGGTTAATTGTCAAATTCTTAGTCAATATGCAAATGCAATTAATTTTAGTTATTAATGTTTGATGTACTGACTAATTGAAAGTTCGCAACATTGAGTGAGTATTGTCAGCATGTTGTTAGTTGTAAGTATAAGCTAATTTACATTCAAAGCACAAAAGAGAAAAACAATTGAAATATTGTGGCAATTTTATAAACGTGCACATGCTTTCCTACCCGTATGTTCAGATATGCACAGTCTGGCACATACACATGAATCGATTATGAGCACATGTATGCTCAAGTTCACACACACGTACACAAACTTACACAAACATGCTCATATTAATTGTATTCTTTTTGCTCATTGAAACAAAACATTACTTGCATAGATACAAATGTATGAAGATATATTTAGCAGATATCGAATTGCTTGTTCACACATGCACTCACATGGATTTGCAATTGTTTATATATATTTATTATGCAACAGTAATAATAAGTAAGTAATAGAATCGAATCCCCGTCCACTTATGTTTGTAATGCACGCACAAGTACTTATTTATGCGACATACATATAAATGTACTCAAGTCCAGGTGGCTATCTATGTCTGTTTGAATGTTTCAATGTACTTTTACATAACCACACAAATCTACGTGATAATATTAATAGTATTGGTGGTGTTTCAATATTTGACTACATGCAAGTGAAATTGATATGAGTTCGATTAAATTCTTGACATTACACTGTTCGATTATAAATTAAAATCTACTTAAAATGCTTCCACACGCACGCATATTATATAGCCTTACCTTTGTATATGTATATATGTATATGTATACAGACATACAACCTTGGCCAAAAGTATTAGGCGGCCTTCTACAATTTAATGCGTTACACGCATCCGAGTTGAAAAATTTAACTAGTTTTGTTTTCAATATTCATATATATTGATATATGATATCATTCATATTCATATTCATATATATTGATATATCATATATAAAAAATAAAATGTTAGTTATTTAGTGGGTTCACCCTTTGCGCGCGCTTTAGTCATCACAACAATCCTTTGGCGTATACTGCATACAAGTTTTGTGCACTCAGCTGCAGTAACGGCATCTCACTTATTCGTAAAAGCTTTTGTTCATGTTGGTTTTGACGTAATGCTTGCTGTGCTGTGCTACTGTACCTTGCTCTTCAATATACTACAAAGATGCCTGGTGCGATTTAGATCTGGACATTCCAGCAAGCCAGTCTCTCTTGCCTCCTTTTACCCACTTCTCTACACAAAGTCTTTTAGCCATTTCGCCAAATTGATTCTGTCTAGCTTCTTGCGCTGTGAACAGCGAGAGAAATCTGATGAAATCATTACGATATAAGCTTGTTTTGTTATACTTCATGATTTGCACGTGTCTTATGGGGGTGCCTAATACTTTTGGCCAAGACTGTATATATGTACATATATACCATACTATAATTTAGTATAATATTTTTTTGTATTGCAAGATAAATGTTTAAATTGAAATTAAATTTTGTAGGTAACCATCGAATGGTGTGGTGGAGCTTGAAATTTTAAGTTGATTTATTTATGGTGGTTTCTCTGCTCTGCGAGTTCATAAAGGGCTCGCCGAAAATACTTAAATCCTGTTGATTGAATATATTATTATTATTATTATTATTAATTGTATAGATAATCCGCATCCAGGCCTAAAAGACCTATTGTAGTCGCCCGTGCCGCTAGACCTACAGTTTTACGATTCATATGAATTGCGCCACATTCTTTGGTTCAGAGAATGATACTGTCTCCAGCGTGATAAAGTGCTCGTCAAATATTTGCTGCCTGAATCCGCAGCTAGGCTCACATTCACATAGAATGTGTTCGAACGACCCACTCGTCTCTTGGCAGAATGTGCATAGATCGGTATCGAAGATACCTATGTTTTCAGATGATATCTGAGGGTACCCGTGTAGAAGCGTAGATCGCTCATTCTTTGTCCCAATAGTTGTGTGCTATACCGGAAGGTGCTATCAATCTTTTGTCTGTGCCCTTGCGATACCAGCCTATTAATATAGTTTCTTGATGTGCCACAGAAAGGTTCAGGACTTATCATGGTCGGGCCCAAGCCACCGGTTAGCTAGACATTCAGTCCTTTCTTTGCCCTCAATAACTAAACGTCCAAGCTCCCATATCAGGCGCACGTGATTGTGCTTGCCTAGCTCGTTCAATGTTTGTAGGAAGGTACTCACGATATAAAAACACTCGAAATAAAGCAAATTTTCAAACTATCCGTCGGTCGGCTGTAAACTGCGTATAGGGTATGACCCATTGTGGTGTTGAAAAGGGAAGCGACATCTAAGCAGCAAACACAGTTTTCTTTCAGTCGAAGGTTCCACACATCTACAAAGAGCAGGCGTTATTATTGTCGAAACTTCGCGCTATATATTTATTTTCCATACAAAAAAAAATTAAAAATTCAGAATTATTTTTTTCTACTTAAGAAATAGATTTCGGATCGTTTCGCTGTTGAGAAAGTGAAGTTTAGATTTCACATTTATATTATTGTACACAAATTGAAACTCTTCATAATTATTCCTATTACTTTTCGGTTGCCTTCCAATTGGGATATCTATTGCTTGACATTGTCCTTTTCCGGCGGACGAGCATTCGTTTGAAAAGTGTGTCGGAGTGGCTCGAACATGCCTTTTAATCACATCGTATTTTAGAGGTGTCTACAACGAAAACATTTATCAAATTCTATTTTGTTTTGTTTCATCATTTCGATGAAAAATAAAATGAAGGAAAAACACTTTTTTTTCTATTCAGAGAAATGAAGTAAAACTTCTGCCACAAAATTCCATTTCTCTTTACACAATCAATTAATGAAAGTAAACAACAAACGCAAAACATACGCTTCGTTAAATATGCAAACAACTTATGCATCTGTATGATGTTAGCACGAACGCATACACGTACACTTCAACGGCAGAGTTAAATGCATAGAATAAAGGCCTTGTGCCATTGTGCCTGAGAGAGACGTAAGGCATTGAAGAAAATTTGCTTTAAATGCTAACCCGTAGAAAATCTTTATAGTTAAGTGAAAGAGCAGACAATTGAGAAACGCCTTAAACTGGATTTTGGTTACTTACCGCTTAGATTTACAATGCTTGTTAACTTAATTCAATTCATGGCTTCCGAAGGGTGAGCTATGCGATACATGAGATGAAACGATTGTTTTCTTCATTTTTAACAATCGTCTGCATATTTATGCAAAATTTTTTGTCTTGCATCGCCATCGTAATTAAGAGAAAATTTTCATTTTCATGGACCCGGGATTAGAGGCTCATTTATTTATTTATTTATTTTTTGTTTGTAAATGAAATACAAAGCAAAGTTCGCTCATCTGTCACCAAACAGAAACTAGCGGTTCCTTCGAAATCGAAACTTTTCCTATTCCTGTATTTTATGTAAGTAATATTTTCGGCTAAAGATAAGGAAAGAGAAAAGGTCGTTGTTAACTTATTCCTGTTTGCTATTTTCATATTCGCAAACATCTGATGATGAACGGAATGAACATTGCCTGAATGTGGCCTAAACCACATAAAACAGGGGAAAAGTGGAAAGAAGATGCTCGAGATCACGCTTTCCTTTCACTTCAAATTTTGAGATTACATTAGCGATTTTAGTCGACATATCCAATGAGAAGAAATGAACTTTTTCTTGCGATTCTCGACTTTACTCAACAACATGCCCGTCTTCAACATACTCGCCGTGCAGTCTGACAGTTTCTTCTGTTTGATTCATTTCTTGCAGAACGATCGGGACATAGGCATAAAAATACATTTCTGCAATGATCTCATTTCTCGATTTAGGAGCAGAAACGAGTGCAACTGCTTCCCATTTAAATCTTTTGTCAAGCGGCAGATAAAACTTTAGCTCTAGCCATATTTCTTTTTCATGTTTTTTATAGATAAACACACATTGTCTCGAACTTATAACATTCTGCTCCTAATTATCTCGTCTACAGAAGCGTTCAATGATTCAGAAATCTGTGACGACGACTTCCAGCAAATTATAAGGGAGAGCAACTACATCCTTCTAATCGATTTTTCGTAATAATTTTTGTTTCTTGAATAGGAGAAAAAGCAGTAAAAGAAATGCTCATGTACTTAAGACAACCGTTTAACGGATCGCTCGTGCAGTTCGTCTGCCATTAGCTTGAGACCTTATAAAAAGCAATGATGTACGATTTTAAGAAATGTAAAAATTTTGTATTAAGACCAAATCTTCACTCACCTCATACGTGAGCCCACTCACATGGGCTTATAAAATTGGTTTGAATTGCCAAAGAAGCAAAGAAAATATTGGGAAACTTTTTTACGCTGCATGTATCATAACCGTGCTGCTGGTAATTGTATTGCAGATCCAAACGAATGCGATTGCGAAATGACTGAACACATTTTGCGCCTACAAATACATGCATAATACATACGCACGCATGAAGGGAATCTGGTTAAGTGTCTGCGTTGTGAATAAAATAAAAACCGTTATTCCCATAAAGGATACTATTGGTGTTTTAAATGACTGCTAGCCACTGTGCTGTACACACATTCCTTTATGTTCCTTGTACTTATATGCAAGGTTTTGGGGTTTTTTCGTATTTGCACGGCGTTGTGGGAAAACGGCTTTTTACAATAATCGATGACGTGCATTTAATTGAATATGTTTAAGTGCTCTCTGAGGAGGAAAGGTGGAAAAAGTGGAAAGGAGGAAAAAAAAACATAAAATACCGAATGACCTATTCGTCCGTGTATGTGTGCGTACGAGGTGTATGTTGAATATTCAGCATAAAGAAAAAAGGATTAAAAGTTAGGTGATGCATAAACCTATGTTTGCCTGCGGTTTACCATGCGGTACCTTTACTGACAACAAGTGCAATGAAATCAAATATATATGTATATATATATATATATATGGATATATATTACATATGCACATATATATATATCCACAACTATGTGTATGTGCATATGTGTGCATATGCGCGTGTGCGTGTGCATGTGTTTATTGTATAGACACATACGAGTGTTTGCCCACAACTATCTACGTATGCATATATTTGCGATTTCACATTGCTTTGAAAGCTCACACTTTAGACTTTTGCAACGCACACATACATAAGCTTACATCTATGCAGGTAACCAAAGCAAATATGTGCAAAAATAAATATACGAGCTGCCATTATTCACGCACACAGACACAAATTCACACAAGCGTATCACAGGCACATCATGTATATGTATACATGCATGCATACATACATACATACGTACATACATACATATTATAAGTAAAATGGTTACATAGTCTGTACACATTCGTAAATGGTTCATTAGTAACGGGAAAATGCAAACATCTACACATATATTGCATAAGCTTACCTTCTTTCTCGTACGGTATGCATAAGCAAAAGTTAAAAAGTATCTCCTGAATTCATAGGTTTCACAACGGCATCGAATAAGAATTTCAACGCTTGCCAACAACTTGAGTGTATGTGTATGCGGTTTTGTTTGTATTTGGTTTTATGCTTCTATAAATTGTGTAAAATAAGTTTATGTTAGAGTTTATGTTGTTTGCTTGTGTTTACAATCGTTTCAAATTGTTTTTACAATAACTATACGTGTGCTGGTGCACAAGCACTTGTGTCAGTGCACGCGTATGGTTGTTTGTAATGTTTGTAGTTTCTTTGCATCTGATGTGGTTGCTCACTTTGTTCTTTTTGAGTTCTCTCTGCCTTTACTCTGGCTGTTTTTTGTATTTTGTATTTTTTTTTCTTCGTTCTTTCCTACGTAAATAAATAATGTGAATGAGTCCTTTTAGACAGTTTGCCAATGAATCATGAAGAGTTCGTTATCAATTTTAAGAAAAATTACGTTAAAGTGAAACTACACTTTCAACTTTTTTCGTGATTGTGCTGTTGTTGCCGTCATTGTCTTCATTTCATTTGTCATTTCATTTCCATCAATGTGTGATGTGACCGGGCCCTTTTAATTATATCTGTCCTAAGTTCAATAATATTCGCAAACAACATTCAAAAATTCGCAAATTCTTAGCACAATTCTTAACTGATTTTCAAGGCATAATTTTTATATAGCTTTTTGCTTTAGATCTTTGCTTAATATATTGGGTGTCCAAGATTCGACCTAAAGTGAACATATTATCAGCCTTATGAGTTTTTTTTGAACCACTCTCCACCCATTTATTTGTGAAGATATAAAAAGAAAAGTTTTTTCTTTAAGTATTTGAAAAGCATTTAATAGTTTGAATATGTCAGCCAAACAAAATGTTTTTCTTGGGGAGGAATATGCAATTTTCAAGGAAAATATGCATTTTCGTATAAGTTCTTGTATGAAATAATTGCTATTTTCACTTGACATAACCGCAGAAGAATGGTTACTAATCAGCCCAGGTACGGGATGGGTTCGATATGCCCCCTAAAAGAGTTAAAGATTACAAAACGAAGAAAAGGAAGAAGAAGAGTTGAACATTTTATATTAAGTTCAGCTACAACTACAACTACATAACTAACTACATTGTATTGGCTTTAGGTTGAAATTGTTTCGAATAATTTATAAGAACGAGTGCACAACAACCAAGGAGGACACTATTTATTCTTTGACAATTTATCTTATAATTTTTGCAGGTTTTTTTTGAGCATAATTGCCCATAAACAGCTCCCGAATCGTATGAAAATATGTTTGAAATCACATAAGATAGACTTATAATGGTATGGGATTTGTCGGCTAACCGACAGAACGAGTAGTTCGACTCTCATTCTATCATATCAAATCAAAGCTAGTGCTAGGCAATGATATATTCAGCTTGAACTGAATGTAAATTCTTTGTGCATTCTTTAATATCTACGTTTTATTTACTCCTAGAGGCCACACTTATCCATTCGTGCAGGCGGATCATCCAATTTGTTCTGTTTTTCTCACGCATCCTCATTCGCCTTTAGTCCGATTTCTTATTAATTTCGCAACAGCTCTTAACATGCTTGCGTGCCAATCGATATTGGGATACGTCCGCGTAATCTGATCAATATTTCTGCATAATTAAAATGACTGCCTTCTTTTTCTTAATAACCCTCTTCATCATCAATCATGCATCAATTCGAAAGGACTTGCGATTTAATAAAGACCAAACAAAGTTGTTACATGTCAAAGTCTTAAATGCCCCAAGCCGTCGTAGTCAAATGAAAGTGTCTCTGGGAAAAGTTGGAGTTTTTTCTCAATTGAAATAAAAGCTTATTCTAAATATTCTTTTCTCTATAGTTTTTAATTATAATTAATTGGTTTTTGCATGAATTTAAAATTTTGCATTTATGCTTTTGTGGTCTGCAGTGTGTGTCCTCTTCTCTTATAGGGAAAAACAATAAAATCGAATCAATTGAGTGTGAAAAAAATGCATATTATTGTACTTAATGGATTACGGGGGTTAAACGGCGTGAGCGATGATGAGATGATGAGAGCAGACGCTGCTTAAAGATATTATCTCTTCAATCTGAATTCTAAAGTAAATAAACACAATATTAATAAAAATAAAAATGATTTTTCTCGCACTAAAGCGAAAACCATAAATACTTTCACGAGTAAATTGCAATTCTATTTAAAGTGAATAAATTTTGCGGTAAAATGTATGTACGGTTTATTGTATCTTTTGTGGTTTTAACGCAAAAATAAAACATAACATATATAAAGTGGGGCGGAGATACTTTAGTGTTTGACTCTGAGGAAATTTCTGATGGATTACGACTGATAGAAGACAAAGGAAGGCGATTTTAATAGTGGACGCTAATCGGTGAAATTAGTCCACGGTTTTATAAGAGAAGTAACTGAATAATAAAAAAATTGGTTGATACTGATATCAATGTAAAGATATAGAGCACAGTTGTCGTGAAAGCCTTTGAATACAAACCAGAAATCGTTCTCTCCTTCCTGGAAAATTCATTTTGCGGATAAGACCTTTATATCAATGAAGTGCAGAAGAACAAGGATATATGAAAAGAGCAATTGATTCTTACAGTTTAAGAATCTTTGGATAAATTATTCAAGTACTCACAGTTCACAGTTCACTTTTAGTGTCCAACATGTAATCCTTCGATAGCATTTAGAATTTTGTATTTCATTCTTATTTTACAGACTTTGCGTCGCTTTCTTTTCTACAAAATTTACATTTGAATTTTGTTAAATTCGACAACGGCCTTAGAGCCCTCCTGCCCAAGTTTCCAATATTGGTACGATTATTATATATTATATAGGTTTGACGATTAGTCGTAGGCAAGTTGCTACGATTTGTATTAATTTAAGACTTTCAGGCATTCTTGCCATTCAAAGGACTCAGCAGACATCTTATGGAGTGTATATATTTTTGATCATTATAGATTTAATTTCAGCTCAAAATAGATTTAAATTTTATCTATAGAGGCATCCAAAGGTGCAAGGTGTTCAAAGTCGTACGGATTGAGCAGTTGACACGCATTCACTAAATAAAGTGTCTTTCAATTTCCTATTTAATCGCTCCGCTTAAATTAGAAATTTGTTTAATTCGTAATTAGGTGCAACACCTCTTCTCTGTTGTCGCTAAATAAAACTTTGTTTTCAAAGAGATGAAGAGGAGATGTTCATCAAGCGCAAGGGGCAAATTGACTGACTGCAATAAAAGTTTATTTTACGCATAAGCTGCGCTCATATATAATTCTTCAAATTGTTAATCGTAAGAGGTCGATATTTTTTTTAGGATTTTCCTAAAGTTGTGCGTTTGGACGTTTAATTTTCTATTTATAAAATAATAAAAACGTATATTTGCTATATTTTTCAAAGTTACTTAAATATTTAAATAAACACGCATTCGTGAAGGAAAGTAGAGCTAAAGCCATATTATCGGTTGCGGTCGAAATCTGCAATGCCTGCTACTTCTTCTATCGTTCTTTTCCTTTCTTATTCCTCCTACATGACTCGTGGGTGATGGGTGATGGTGATTTCTGATAAAGTCTTTTTCACTTATTCGATATTTGAATGGATATTAGTTTACACTGACGGCTGGACTTGTGTAAATATAACTCATCACATTTGAGTTCTCAGTATCGTGTAATTTTTGTAAAGTCGAATGACTCTTATTTACTTACTGTAGGAGACAGTTTTCGTTACAGCGGCCTTCATTCATAACATAATAAGTAATTGACGACATATGAATCGGTTACGAGTGCTATGATAAACACAGAGTATCATTTAACATTTATGGGCGGCTATAAAAAAAAAAGAGAAAAAGAAAAGCCAAATAAATAAAAAATTCGAATAATAATAACAAACACAACTCAAGCATATAAAAACATTTTTTCCAAATATTTACGAAAAACATATACACGCACACACATGTGCAAATATTTATACAAATCTTTCTAAACATTATTTTAAGGATAAGTTTGCGAAGGAGTGGGAGGAGACCGAAGGCATATAGAGCTGCTTTCAATTTTTATTTCACATAATTCTTTTTGATTATAAACAAAAGGAAAATCAACTATTGTAACAGTACTGATGCACATACATACCCATGCACAAACACACGCTTATTCCCATCCGTACTTCTGTACGTTCATGTGGATATAAAAACTTTCTTGCTATATGACTTTTGTTGAATTTCTTTCTTGAAATGGTTTTTTATTTGGTCAATCGAACTCGTTTATTATGTTTGTTTTAATGTTTTACCAATTTTTGTGTGGAATATTGCACGAATAGAACGATGTATATGTGGACGTTTCTGTGAAATTGAGTATGTGCGCAAGGAAGAAGGAAAGGAAGAAGGCTCGAAAATGGTAATCGGAGAAAGATAAACATAAAGTGAAAAAAATCGTACTTTTCCCTTTGGCTGAATTTTAGAATACCAGCAGGCAGCAGACCTTACATATGTGTTTATATGTTTATTTATATATTCGGTTCGCTTCGCTCCTGTGCAATATAAAATCCTTCCATGGATTTAATTCACAGACCCACATACGGGCATTTAACTACAACTAAAGGAAGCAACTTTCATTAATCAGGATTAGTATTTTTTAAAGTATCCAGAGTAATACCAAGTCAATCGACAGCAACTTCGGGAGTTACGAGTAAAACCGGTATATTGGTAGTTCAGAGATTCAAAGTAAAGCTGAGAGATAATTGGAAGGTTTTTTGTCCGAATTTGTTTGTTTCCAATAGTAAGCGTAAGCAAAATTGAATACCTTTTGGCACAGATTTTCCGTAAAGTCTCATGTGGCAACATTTTCACTCCCTATATATTAATAGAGCCCACGGTGTTATAACTAAATGCATTGAACCTTTCGTTCTGCTATAATTTCTTTGCAACTGTGAGCAGGCTTGCAATCGGGCGTCTTTTGAAAAGTGATTTCTGAAGCTGTTAATATACATATAGCTTGCATTGTGACGACATTTGGCAAATAACAAGTGGAAAGTTTTCTGACACATGCACTACGGCTTCGATTGTCGATTTGAACGATGTTGACTAACTTTTTGTGGACCATGTTTGCTCTGTCGTGCATGAATGAAAGACAGAACAATATGTTTGCCAAATGTTTCATTATTACATTCAGATTTGAAGACGTTAGGGTAATAATTTCAGCTATGAATAAGTTGATAACGAACGGACAGAAGAGAGTTACCTCTATTCACAAATGTTTTCTGATGTTAAGGGTATATATAACATAATAACGCCTTCTCTCTTATATAAGGAGCGAATAGACAAAACTTGATTCGCATACGATATTCGATCTAGAACGATAAACATAGAATTTAATTTGAAATGATGAACGCCAATCTATCGGTCTAACTGTGCTTTAAATATGACAAATTTCCTCTCTCTCTTTCTCTCTCTCTTTAGCGAATTAAAGAAGTTGAGATAAGTGAAAATATGAAATAAAATTTTTCTTTACTTTTGCGGTGAACTGACGGATGTAACGCTACAACAATGTAGGGGATATTGTAATCAATTTTTATGAGGATTCTCTCAATTTGCGTTTAAACTTTTCCTACATTTTTAGCACATCCAAGCATACACGTTTGCATTTACGTCTTGCTATAGGTTCGAAGCACATAAAATTCCAAAAAATGTAAAGAAGTTGTAATCAAAGTTATATTGTGCTTAGCTTGAAATTCCTGATGTATCCTTTTTCCACTTTGTCATGTGTACAGCACGCAACTACAATAGAAATAAAAGTATTGCATTCTTATTGCAATTTAAAGTTTCGTTATTGTTTAACTTTTTAGACAAACTAGTTTGGTTTTGTTCTACTTAACAGCACATACACGTATGACGTACTTATACCTTCACATCCGCTGCCAGTAAGGCAGAAGGAATGATACGAAAGTTTTGGTGCGCATCAATTCCCTTTCGATTAAAAAAGATCATCACGCTCGATCTTCCAGCTAAGCCTATCGACACAAACGAAAGCTCTCTGAAATTAATATAACATCAAAAGAAATTGACTACACGTTGCGTGCTAGACGCCGGTGCGACAGAATCATATTTTTCTTAACATCGAGTGTTATACTGTGGCAGTTAATGGCGTCTAGTGCGTTAGTCTTCATATGACTTCCACTACTAACGAGGGAACGCAGCATCCTGCGGCGGCCCATTAAAAGCGAATTTGATTAAATGACGCCCTTTATGAAAAACCTAGAATATGTATTCCGGCCTGTTTATGCTCTTGGAGGCGGGACCAACTTTGTTGCTTTGTCCATTTAACTTGAACAGAACGTCGTATTGTCCTTCTAGGTAAAGTGTCGAGTGATTGAATGGTTCAACTGAGGCACACGCCTGCCTGACTAAATGTTTAATTCGCGCACGATTCGTGTCACAGACAATTGCTGCGATTCTTTTCAAACATATGCAGCAAACTCATCGTATTGTTGTTGGGACGTTAAGTGATTTGCTTTGAATAATGTTTTTTTTGGTAGACTGTGCTGTGATTCGATTGGTTGCTGTTGTTGACTTACTTTCCCTATGACTTGTTTCATTTCCTAAGTCATTTATTGCGTTTTACTAAATTCTATTAATTACTCTCTCTCTCTCTCTCTCTCTCTC
>CCAG010021486.1:0-16750 GCA_001077435.1 Glossina morsitans morsitans | reverse complement strand
CCATTGATTGATTATTAGTTTCAGAGTCCCGCTCTATATTTTATATTTCAATTACTGCGTTTACTTTTTGTATAGATCCTCTTTTAAAGAATTTTGCGACACACATAAATATTGGATTATTGCTAGTTATCCTTAATTATTCCTTTCTCGTTGTTAGGTGCGTTGCTTTCAAAAATTTTAGGGGTTAATTACTTTTTTTTTTTTTTTTTTTTTTTTTTTTTTTTTTTAAATTTTCAACAATTTAAACTCTGCTCTTTTTACAGCTAATCGAACCACATACCGGACAGTTTGCTGTTATAGTTATTTAATCGGGTTCCCCATCGCTTGGACTGCACCACCACCGTACATGGATTACGCATGGCCGCGAAAATCGACAGGTAATTTCTCTCATCTTTTTCACGTAGTTGTGATGCTTAGACTTTACTTTGTGAGATTCACATCCAGAAGGAAACAGATCAGATTTTTCAGCTAATTATTAGCATTTTAATGAGATTATGTGGATAAAAGTAAGTGAATAGCAAATGGTTTGAAAATATGAATGCCATAGGTTGCATATCCGTGTGAATGCTATAACATTCACGTTCGCGAACGTGCCAAACAATGAAGATTAAGTGTTGGGGTTCCGTTCGAGTGCACTCCAAAGGATTGGTCGATCTATAAAAGCGAAACGGTGTTCTTCAGTTTTTCGTTATCGAATACGTTATGAATTTTCCAAACGCAAGCATATCGTTTATGTATACGCGCGCGTATAGTGTTCTCTATTATTATGTTTATATTGTTTGCCTTCAAAAATGTGTCCGACGTATGTGGCATTATTGCGCTTTCATAGTAAAAAACAATAAAAACATCAATTTATGTCAATGAAATTGAAAAACAATCAATAATTTGCTTATAGAGTGCAGTATATATGTAAATATACATAAGCATGCATTGTGTGTGGATGTGATAAGTGCTCCTCGCTCTCATTCACACATATGCAACACATATGTGCATTAATTTATTTTCTTTTGAACTTGTCAGCATTAACATGGAACAACTGGTCGAACTGATGGTGTGTGCGAGTGTGTGCTACCACTTTAGTTTATTTTGAAATGTCCTGCAAGTGAGTTATCCTTACTTTTCCGTTCTATTCTGTTCCACATTTTTTGTTTTGTTTTCCTGCAAAAAAAAAAAAAAAAAGAAGAAAACAAAGGAGAAGAAAAGAAAGAAAAGAAAACTTGAACGTCAATCATTTGCTTTGCATTCTTGAATTTGAGTTCTATTCAATGTTTCCTATTTATTTCTTTCACTTATCTGCTACGATTTTGTTATATTGTTGCCGTTGTTTTATATAAACGAGATGATAAAAGAAATGTTTAACATTTGTGTTTGTCATTGTTGTTGTTGTTGTTGTTGTTGTTGTCGTTTTTTAAAGTCATTTACACACTTACGGGAAAAATAAAACTTGCAAAAAATAGAAAAATGAAAAAATTCGTAGCAAAGTTGCTGGAATAGCAGGAGAGTGGGCAGGGGGGAAGATAAATGGCGAATGCATCCAGAACATTACTTTCTACACAAGTGCTTGCATTGTGGAAATAAGTGAAAAGAGTTAAAAGAGCATTTCGAGATTGTTGAGGGTATTCTCAAGTTATTTTCTTTTCATTTAACTGAGAGAAAGCGTTTGAAATTAAGGCAGACCGAGAAAGGGAGAGCAATTATGATCGGATTAGGTCGAATATTGTGATACGCACAAGTTATCATCAGGTTATGCATGCTGCGGTTAATATCGTTCATTTGCTTTACACCATTCCATCGATCGACTTTTCTTTCTATCTGTTGGCGTATACAACCATGGACACATAAATAGCATAAATTCAATGAAAAGGACTCTTAGGAAAATTAAAAGGGCCTTGTTTGATAACGTTGACGAGCCACCAGTACTGAGCGAAATGCTTCAAGAATTATTCGATATTCGGTTTTTTCACTCTTTGCCGGCTTACATACGTGCACAGAATGTGTTTTTCGGAGTTTGGTCAGATAGAATAGCGTTCGCGGCCATTTTCAAAGAGAAAAACTTCTCAAATTTTAAGTCTTTTGTTTGTGGTTTAAACAAATGTGTGCGTGTGTTTGAAACAAATTTACTTTTTTTAATTTTTAGATATTTTCGCAAACATTGCGTGCATTATGTGCTTGTGTGTCGAAGTACGCAGGCTTGCGTCACTTTCAAAACTCACTCATCTGTTTTCCTCTTTTCTTCAAGATACCTTGTTGTTAACGAGACCTCGTTCGCATAGCGGGCAAAGACGTCTTCTTCTAGTAACCCATGAAAAAGTGGCTTTATCTTAGACTGTATTAAAAAGAAAATATCCTGGAAATGCTTTCCACACGAAGGTGTTCAATGCGCGGGAGGATATCGTTAACGCGCCCTCATTTTGATATATAAAATATATGCTGAGGAGAGCGAGAATTAACTAATGTTTATGGAATTCTCTGACTGACCGGCTTTCATCCGTGCGTACGAATGTGAATATGTGCTTACAACTGAAGACAATAAACGATAATTTACTGCAGTAATTAACTGCTTTCAACTTACGGACACTTATTAAAATAAATCAACACATGAAATAAGTTAATTTCACTGTTTTCCCTTAACCGCACATCTTTGATTTACATATACAAATACACATTTCTTTTCTCCATCTCCTCCTTCTCCTCCTTCCCCTTTTGCTTTCCCTTTTCATTTTCATTTTAATGTAATGCGCGCTTTTGTAGCAAACAAACCATATCTTAACAATGGTGGCTCGGGCGCGCTAGTTTGACGGGGAATGTTTAACATTTTACGTTACGTATACGTATGTGTGTACACGGCTGGCTGTATATAAGTTTTCATGATTCACGCTGATTGTTGCTTGCGCTTGTGCTTACATTATATAACGCGCGCATACATACAGCATTGCATATGTATGCACTTCTCGTAAATACATACATATTTATAAATTTTTATTTTAACGCGTAATGAAAAGAAATTCATAAACGAAAAATTTTCCATTGTTGCAATTATAAAGATTTTAAAATACCGGTTTACTTCCCTTGCTAGTGTGCGTATACGTGCATGAACGAATGTGTGTTTGTGTGTGCGTGTGTGTATTTTCTCTTTTTTTTTTTTTTGTACAATCAAACAATGTGCGCGTACACGTTGTGTGTTTAAAAGTAATGATCGTTCTTGCTGTCGCCAACAAGCGCGCATTAACTTACTTTCGTTTTGAATATAAATGCACTCTATAATGGTTTGTTATTTTTAAAAGTGTCTATAGATATCTACATGTGATATGATATATATATATCTATATATCATCACATTCACAATCATACGTATACTTTAGGGCGCCAAAAGCATAATTTCGTTTTATATTTTCATTTTCACGCTTACACATATATATTTATATATATATATATATATGTAGAGGATGGAGGTAATCGCGTGCATTATTACTTGCTTATATGAGAGTCTCTGATAATTGTCTTTGTTTTCATTGTTGCCAACATAATTAATTAAAAGTAAACACAAGCCACGTCTGTTTGTTTGTCCCTTTGCCTCTCTGATTGCTTTACTAGCATGCTATGATAGTAATTTTGGTCGTTGCATTATTTCATTATAATTACATCGTTACTTTTCTACATGTGCATGGTTTTCATTTCCCATGATTGCGTGCACTATTCTATACAAACTTAAAATCATATGCTAGCGCCTTTTTTTAATACTTTTTAACGGCTAAAGTACATGTGCAAAAATAAATATTTCTCTAGTTTTCGAGTGTCTCAAAATCACAGTCCCGATATCTTGGGATTATATATGAACTCGCTTGCATCAATCATATTGTAGGCACGACAAGAGATGCGGCTTTTACCTTTAGATATTCTACGGTTTACTTGCCTCCCAACAAACTTGATCGTCTTAGAGAACGGTCTGTTTGTCTCCCGAAATCATTTGATCTTAAATAAAACGGTTCTTAGGTTCGTGCCTCTTATGCACCAAAAATTTCTACTCATTATTGTTCATCTAACTTTCCATTTTTTTTTATAGTGACTAGCCCCTATTTTTCGGATATGAATAGTTTTTCTGTTCTAACAATTCTTGAATTCTTTTTCAATACGCACATTGTACACCAGGAACGTTAACTGGTATCTCGTTCACTTAACAAATCTTATGTTCATTGAAATCATGTAAAAACGTGATAAGGATCGCGAAAGTGGTGGATATGCTCTTATTGCGCTTATTGTATTGAGAAAATTTACGCTTTAAAGAACTTAAAATCTTAATGGTTCGATGGGAGGAAAGGTTTGAAGTATACAGAAAAATAAAGAATAAATTTGTATTGCAAATATCATTTTTTGCATTTTATTTGCAAGTTATAAAATTATTGTCAACAATATTTTGAAAGCCTTGGGCCCCTTTGTATGGGAAGTCATAAAGTAACGCATAACTGATCTACAATACAGATCCCAAAGACATGTGTGTATGTTCGATCTTCGTCTACGTATTTCAGTTAAGTGCAGTGCGAGAAAGAGAAAGTGAAAGAAGAATTTGCATATCCGAACCTTTGCAAACAAGAGCCGAAACAATGTGACTCCCATTAATTTATTGTACGTTAAATCGAAGCATTCACTTATATCCATAATGCCACAAACCAACTAAGAATTATACCATCGTGTAAAGAAGCAATCAACAGAAAAGAAAAAAGCACGTCTTGCATTTGTTTTTGTTTTTTTTTCGATCTATGTTAGAGCAATAAAAAAAGCCTTTTCTCTGTTTACATTTTACATTTGCTTGCTTGCATAAACATATGCATGCATATCTTTGCGATGAGAGCAAAACATTTTTGTTTGTTTATTGCATATTTTGTTCATATCATATGTAATATGAATGAATTAAACACTAGTATGTTAACCTCTCATCTATGGAAAATAATAAAGAAATTAATTTAATAAAAGTTATAGAAAAGAATACACTTTTCATAAAGGGGATAAAAGAAATCTTTTCTAAACTAGAATTTATGAATTAACTGCCCTTTGGGGAAGCGACTGTATGAGATTGTGATATTGTGATATTGTGAATATAATGAAAGGTTTACTGTGTGTTTTCCTAAATAATTGACTATTTGTTTATTAACTAGACACAAATTGGAGTGACAAAGCACCTTTTTATATGTAAAACGAAATTCTCGGTTTACCTTAAGGGTGGAAAGCACTGACGGCAGAGATATGCATTGGGGCAGCTTCAAGTCAAAATTCCAGTACACGTAACCAAGAGCTTTTTCTTTTTTTATACCCATCACCGAACGATGGGGGTTATATTCATTTCGTCGAAACGTTTGCAACGCCCACAAGAAGAAGTATATACATTCGTGATCAGCGTCAAATTCTAAATCAGTTTAAGCATGGCCGTCTGTCCTTCTGCCTGAATGTGCAATGTCTGTTGTAAACGTTCTTTTGGCCACAAAAATGAATTGAGCGACTTGAAATCTGGCAGAAACACTGCTAGTTTAGAAGCAAGCTTCAAGAACCCCACAAAGAGCACAAATACTTGGCGAGTTTCAAATTTGGAATGCACCTAAACATGTCTGCCTGTTCGTCTGTCCGTCTGTCTGTTTGCGCAATTCTGTAGTATTCGTGGTAAACATTCTGGATATAAAAGGGTATGGGATGATGGGTATAATAAAAGATCCCGGATTCGGTCCCACCCGAATCTAATTTTCTTACTTCTTTTTATTTTTTTGTGAAAATATGTTTGCTTTAAAAAACACTAAATTAACTGAAAATATTTTGTTGAGCATTCGATGGTTGCTATGAGTGTAAATCGCACTAAATGAAATACAAAGGCACAAATATTATTCAAGTCCCTTTGTAGCGGTTGGTGGTTATGGCTGTTGCTTTTGTTTATTAAATTTCCACTAAATGTCAAACGTTGGGAAATACACACACACACATGTTTAGGGTATTGTTAAAAATTCAAATATTTTAAGCAGATTCTTACAATGGTATGATTACCAATTTTTCACAAGAGCTTGAGGAAAATACGTGGGTTATTGTTCAGATCCTTGGAATTCAGAGAAATAAAACTCTAATAAATTTCACATTGTAAACGCTTGTCAAAGGGAAAAAATAACGAATTTTTTTTTTCATATGCTGGGAGAATAATTGTTAAATATCCCCTTGTATAGCATGAATTGTGATATCATGCTGAGCATATAATAGAGTCGTCCTTTTTTTTTCCTCCTTTATTTTCATTTTTCTTTTTTGTTTATATGCATTTGTTTAAATTTTCAAAGAATTCACATAAGCAGCGAAGGCAACAACATCGCTTGCATACATGTGTGCTCTGTTTATATCACTTGAGATTACTTACGGGAGGACAGCACAAATGCTTTTAATGGGCCACTGTGCGATGGCGTGCTGTGTGCATTGCATCCTTTTAAGAAATAATGTTATAACAGAATCACTGTTTTCCCGATGGTGTAACAAGTAATATATGCAATACACATATGTAGTGTAATACTTGCATAACATACATGCACTCCGACTACATATCCTATCCTATACACATTAACTTCTCTTTTCGTTAGTGATTTTTTTTTGACAAAATACAGCGTATGATATGCACTCTGCAACACTGGAAAGTGCGTTTGAAAACATTCGCCTTTATTTCAGTTCCTTTGTATTTTAAATATATTACAGTCCAGTTACTAACAAATTATGTTGCGAGATTTTGCATTTAAAGAAAAAACGTTAAGTGAAGATGTTTAACCAGCAGATGAAGATAGACGCAAGTGTAAAATGTAATTTGTGTCAACGCTGATGAAAATTGAAAAATATTAAATTAAAAAGGCGTATCAGGGAGTAAGTAGTAGCTGAGCTTACATAAATATTATTTTAATAAAAGAGAAAATCTTGTCTGCTTCGAGGCAACTGCGCGCATACTTATGATGAAAAGAAAACGTATGCAAACGTATGTTCAGCTTTTCCTCAAATTATGTAATTGGTAAACTTCTGGTCGATATATTTCACGTACACTAATTAATAGAGAGAGAGAGAGAGAGAGAGCGATAAATACGAGATGTTCACCGGGAAGCTGGTGAGAAATGAAAACACAAAAGAATTTCATGCTGGTAGCAACTTTACACAGTACCGGCACCTACTTATGAAGCAAATATTGCTCTTCGTTCCACATGTGCGTGAGTGCGGTGAAAGGTAGAAATCACTTCACGAATTACTTCCGTCAAGTGGGGCATAATGAATTTTAATAGCATTTTCGCAGATCGTCGTCAAGGAACAGTTATCATCATGTCAGCCAAACTAAGCAGTCAACCTTTCTTCCGAACTATCTACATTTAGATTTCTTGAATAATTGCGCAGCGCTTCTACACCATTTTCTATGTTAATCTACGGAAGTCGAATTGTAAAGATCAAGTTTTGATTTTCTTGAGCTTTGAGTACATGATCAACTTGCAGTATGTGCGCGAAGAGACTTGATTTAGAAATATACATATCTAAGAGAAATATGAAGAGCGACTGAAAAACGAGTTGGTTATGAACGCAGATTGCCGTAGCAATTCGCAATAAGGAAATGAGTTGCACTGTGCAGTGAGTGACTGTGCAATTAATCCATTAACATTTTTGCCTGAACACCATCTAGATTTTACAAAAGATCTCTATTCTGATTTTCATTTATTAAGTTATTAACATTTGTTGCGAAACATACGTTCATCAGCTTTAAGATGCGACAGAAAAGAAGTGCTGTTAAGTGGTTGACCTTGAGATAACGTGGTTCAACTGCCTTGGCATTGCGGGAATATAAAGATGAAAATATTCCGATGATAAGTTGGATTGAAAACACGTCAATTTCCATTTACAACAACAAATCGCAATTGGACCCATTAAAATGTCGACAGTTGAACCTTTCGTTTAAAATGATTTCTTATGGTTAACTGTAAGTGGGTATGAAAGAAATTGCAGTTGAACTCTTAGAAAGACGAAGACTGTCGGCGATGGGTTAACTAATACAGTTCTACGTTTCGATGGGCTCTTGTACCAGCTAAACGAAAGCTGTAGGCCAAGACTAAGGGTCCATCGGATCGATTCAGACCATCTATAGGTCGATCTTTAGCAATCTATTATGTGCGGGCGTGACCGTAAGTGTTTTGACACCAGATTACCCTCTTACAAGCAAACGAATAAACGGGATTAAGGCGGACTTGATTGAACCGACCCACCGTTTCATGGATACATATCAAGATGCGCATTTGTGAATGTTATGAACAGAAGGGCACCTGTAGTGTATGCTTACACATTGCTGTTGGATATAATGCGTAGTAAGCGAGTTTTCAGGGGAAATGAAATACAACCTTCGGTAATATGAAATCAATAATTGCAATTTAAATGAATTACGTAAATCATTTGTGGAGTGGACTTCAATGCACCGATAAATTTTATAATATTTATATTTCACTTTGAATTTGTATAGCTCGTGATTTATTTCAATCTTTTTGAAAGTAACTTAACGTACGTATGTGTATGCTAAACATGCATTCTGATCAAATACAGGAACGTATAGCATGCATATACTCATTCGTATATAAATAAAAATGCAGCACATAGCATATGGTTCCTGTGCATGAGATAAAGCCAATTTTCTTCTCATAGAGTTATGTATGTGTTGTTTTTAATATTTAATACGCTTCCTTGACTGAAATTACAACCATAAATAATGTTGATTTTGTCTTTAACAAGACTTATGAACACAAATTAAATGTCAGAGTAAGTGAACGGTGATAGAGTGGGGGTGCTAGTTGTACGAAGCTGTATGCTCTGTCCGACATTCGTACGTAGGTAGAGGGAAGATAGATAGATAGAGGGAAGAGTGTATAGTAGATGGAAAAACGAAAGAAACCTGGAAAAGGGAATCAAAAAAACTGGTCAATGCCAAAGTTGTTCCAATGCCTGACTAGCTGTTTGGTGGGTTTATGCAGAAGAACAGTGTGTGCAAAAAAAATTTTCTCCTTTTATTTTATTTTAACATTTTATATTTTCCTATTTTCTGCTTCTTTCTTCTGTTTTTTGGTTTAGCTGGATGCAGTGCCACGGCAAGCGGGCAACAGCAGTAAAAGCATTTATAACCTCAACCCCGACTTGATATTATACGTCGATCTATGGTTGTCCTGTACGAGTGTGGTTGCGTGTGTGTTTAATGAAAACAAGGTTTCTCGTTTTGTTTTTGTATAGGTTCCTCTTTTTTTCTTCTTCTTTTTTTTGCCCTGTAAGTTAGTGACATGCTCGAATGCTTTGTTTTTGTACGATGCTGTAAATGTTGCTGTTCTTGTCGCTGCGCAATTTTATTTGCTTTTGTTGTAGTAGTCGTAGTAGTAGTTGTGCGCACATTATTCTACCAGAGGGAGCTCAGGATATAATTTACTTTTTTCCCTGCTTGAATTATTATTAAAGGACAATATTTGCACAAAGTATAAATTGGCGCAGAAAAATGAAAAAAAGAGAAGAAAAATTAAAAACTAAAAATAAAAGAGAAAAACAAAAAAGTACAATGAACAGAATGTGGGCGAAAATTAACAACAACAAAGGCTTTGAAATTATACCCGACGGTCATCTTGTGAGAAGCATAAAAACAAAAAGCTATACTCGCACATTTTTGCCTCATGCTGTTGATGCTATTCCCGTTAGCAGCAGGAGTGTAAATTTTATAAAGTTGACTTTTTATAATATAATGGTTTTTCATATAATTTCATTCCTTACATTTATGCCTTGCAATCGAGGGTATACTAAATCCCCCACTATCTGTGAAACATGGCTGAGCAGTGTGCTTACCGATGACCGAGATGATCCTCTTATCTGCTCGTTGCGTTTGCCTATCAGTTGATCCGATTGTTAGTCGAGTCCAATGAGAGGGCAAAGCAAATGTCTCATCTCATATACTAGCTTGTGAAGTGAGTGCAACAGCACGCTATGACATAGGGACTGGCCTTTGTTTTTTCTTTTTATTTTAGATTTGCTATGAATACGCGTACGTAAGGGACTCACATTCGTCTTGGGCCAAATCTCTGTGATACTTACAATCTCAAAACAGTACAATAAAAAGTCCTCCTTGCTTTGTTTACAATACTTTTGAACAACCATCGGGAATATCTTCTGTGTGGCCAATTAAATCTAAAAGTTTATAAACTACGAAGTATTTCGCTAAATACTGGTGTTGCGGCTGGTACTGGTTGCGGCTTTTTCATTCCGATCTTTTTGATGATTTTTCGAAATACCTATATATATATATATATAAAATTCTGGTTCGATATCTCTTACAGTTTTTATGCAAAATTCTTCACGGCTTACCTATTCTTACGGTAGGGTTCTATGTGGCCCTGAGAAGTATTTTGTATTAACTGTAGTCTACACTTTTGCTGTCTGCGAACGAAATAATAAACAACAAACTGTAGTTTACGGGAGTAATCGCTCTCGTTACATTGGCGATCGGTGTATCCGAACCTTTTTTTTCGATTAATGTGATCGTGAATTCGACTTGAACTGCATTAAATGTTTTCTTCTCTGTTGATAGACGGGTGAAATTCATAGAACCCGGTTAAGATATGATTAAATCTACAAAGGGTTTCATAGCTATTGTAACTTCTCATAAAAGGATAATAATAGTAATAATAAATATATTTTTTAGGAAATGGTTTGAAACTTTTTTCTTTCATACGCTTAATGACGACATTGCGTTGTATAATATTCGCAAATATCGTTATAATGCTAGTCGGTTAAATAAATTTCTGAATGAAATCAAATACAAAATAAATAAAAATAAATGAAAAGAAAATGTTAGGCAATTAAGTTAACGTTGTATCTTTCAGTCTAAAAAGGTCACAAAACTTGATTCTTGATTTTGCCTTCCAGGAGAATACTGCATTTAAATACAATTTCATTTATCGTCTGTTCCGAAAAAGTCGGTTCAATCAAAAAGCTTTCCCTAATTTTAAGCAGTCATGTAATTGTCGTCACTTGTTATAACAGCACTGGGGTATTTTTGAATTCGCAACAGTTAACTTAGTAGTAGTATGTTGGGACAAAGAACGCTGTGCACAAGTGTAAGTTGAAGTAAATATGTTCGGACAGTAATCGTATGATGCTGTCGTGGAGCTATTATAATAATAATATTTTGCACTCATCATAGAGGAATGGATGCTTGTTGTACTAAATACGTCATACTGCTTGCAGCAACCATAGATGTGCGTCAGAGACTCCCTGCTCTATTATGTGAATTTCATTTATACCAATACTTGGACATAACTAACGCTACTGCCGTTATTGAGTTTTATGTGTTTTGCATTACATTGAATTATTCCATATATTCCGTAGTGTTTGCATATTGGCTTTGCTTTTAAAAGAACGTGTTTTTTGTATTTAAAGAATTTTGTTTGCACCTTTGTGTTCTGCTTAATTATTCAGTGTATTTTAAATGCAAGCTCCGCTATGTGGTGCTTGTAATTGAAGGCAAGCTAAATGTTTTCGACGACTCTTCTTCACCCATCCACTATTCATTAAGCTAGAGCATCGGCGAGCCAAGTGTATGACAAGTTGCAATTAGTCACTTTTGTGTGTATATATGTGTGTGCGTGTTGCACTAGAAACTCATCATTTTCGAAATTGTAAAGTTCCAAAGCTCGATTAAACTTTATCGATTTCACGTAGAGTCGACATAACCCTTTGTTTCGGCTGACAAACATGCCGAGAATTATCTAGACTGAGGAACTTGAAACATAAGCGCCATGGAAAAGTGATCTTGTTGCTTGTTCAAAATTGGATTGACTCAATATGACAGAGCCCGCCATCGTGACGAACCTCGACCCAAGGGCTTCGCCGAATACAGAAAGAAAATAAAAAAAAATTGTTGCTCTAGCGAAAGAATCTATTAAGCATATTGTGCGCTGGCTCTTGTCAACTTTCTGTCTGTGTGTGTGCATGTGTGCGTTCAATAACGATAACAAACAACAGGAAAATTGTTAAATTTATGTACGTGTGGTTCGTTTCTTTAAGGTGTCATTGAAGACACATCAACAATCGAACGATATTTTAACACGTAATTCCCGTTAGATTTTTTTTTTAAATATACAAGAGAGCAATCAATAGAACAGCAAGAAAAAAGGGAACAAGAGCAGCAAGAGCAAAGTACAAAACGACCCCATCCGGAATAATTTTATAGCAGTAACAAGAATAATGAACGAATGAATAAACACAGAAGACAACACGTATTTATTAAAGCTGGCAAGTGACAATTGACCACACCATCGTCATGACCGTCATCATGGCTATTGCCAGCACCAACGTCGTAAATATATGAATTTGTGTTGCTTTTGTATACAGCAGAGAAAGAGCAAAAGTTAAGCAGGGAGGGGTCTGCTAACAAAAATAATGTTGGTGTTGTTGTTATCGTTACGATGTATGCGACTCCCAGAGGATCGAAATTCGATACAATAGCTCGTACAAAGCCAATAAATTTTAGCTAAAACTCAAACACAGCAATATAAAGGAGCTTTAACTGCTTGACTGTGGTAGTAGAACGGCGAAGTGTGCGAAACGAGGATGCGATGACTCGCATGCAATATGCATGTGTGTGCACGTAAACATGCCGACAAAACTACAGGTAAATGCACACACATGCATAAATCTACCTGTGTGCTTGTCATAGCAACTAAATAAAGTAACAATAACACAACAGCTTTAACAACTAAATATCAGAGAAAGCAGAGTAAATACAATTTAACCTTTCGAGAATCAAAGAGAGAGAATGTGTGCGAATGAGATGAAAATGCATTTGCGCCAGATCGTTATTGCTTCATAGCTGCGATTGTTTGTATGTTTGTCCTTCTAACCGACCGGTTGCTTCTTCACTTTCCAAAGGTTGATATCTTGCTTACGTTTTATTGTCACCGCAAGTGTTTGGACACTTTTAAGGCTATTCCGTGTTTGCTGTCAATACCAAGTTTCAAGTTTCCTTCCAACTCTTTCGTACTATTCGTAATTTTCTTTCCGTTTCTCCCCCTATTCGCAAAGCATATGTTCTCCTCTTACATATGCTATACTTATCAAAATTGTTCATTCTTCAAATTAATTTTCAATTCAAAATTATCGTTAAACTGAAAGGGAAATAAGCGAGAAATTTTTGTACATTCATACATAAATATAATAAGCTCCAGTTGTTTGGGGTTGAGATTTTCCTCAGCGAAGTGTGAAAGAAAATAGAAACATTAGATAAAAAAGTTTTTTTGAGAAGGATTTTCTCACGCCACACGAAATAAGGACAATAATTAAAATTCACTCGAAATATCTAAAGAAATTATGAAGTTAAGCATAGCATAAGACCATAGGGCTTGTTGTTCAAAAGAGTTGGTTTATGTCGTGATATATTTTCAATTTACTTTGCTTTCGTGCACCAGCAATTCCTTTATCATTGCACAATCTACGTACAATAGAGAGGTAAGATGTCGTCTCACCAAAAACCTTCGATGGATCAACGCACTTCTTATTTCTCTTAAGATCTCTATCTTGGCAAAGTAGTTGAGTAGAAACAAGTAGACCAGAGAAAATATTATGGCTTGACATGAGCGAGTCAATGATATCGAAAATTTCTCGATTAGGTGCATCTAATATGTTACATGCTCCCATGACGCTTATGACGTCCATCGGTAGGATTTTAAATTGTCATTCAAAAGCGATCAGCTAACAGTATACTCTTAGTTGGGGAAAATATCTACCGTATTTATGAACTACTTGCAAGCCATCTCAGTTTTCGAAAAGGCTGCTTCTGCATTAGTTCGTTTGGATCCTATCTATATAAGAAATTTTACGAAAATTTGTGTTTTTAAGGTAGAAAAGCCTAAGTGTAATATTTTATGATGAAAATTGATCCGTAACAGTAGTTTGATATAAACATTAACGAACCTTGAATACGTACCACAATTTTTGAAGCTCCTTGGCACATTGTACGGAAAGCGAGTCTTTATTTGCAAAGAGGTTTAATTTTTATTATACAGTTCAATAATACTAAGTACATATAAAAATAGAGTATAATTTTTATGTTCCGTAACAAAAATAAGAAACCCCAAAAATAACTCGCAACGTAGTGTAGGCTAATCCATAGTCGGTCTAGCCCGACTATAATATCTTCACTCCGTTAAATACTCTTTTTCTCAAGCTTAGTATGCATTCACGCATACGATATACTTATATATTTACCTGTGCTGATATCATGCTAATATAATATTAAAACTAAAAAAGTTTTAAAATCTTTTTAAATCTTTTTTTAATTTATCGTCAGTGCTAAGAGGGTTTCTTCTTTTAGATTTTCTTCTCTGCTATTCGTTTTCGTGAGTGACACTAAAGCCCAATACACAGTTTAATATTTTAATGTTCAAGTTTTTCTTGGAATTTCTTAACAAAGCTTTCACAGGATATCAACTTTTGCTTTGACTTGCATTTTAATTTATTTGAATTAAAAGCAAAGTGCAGTCCAGTATTGTGATGTTTGAGAATGTGGGGCAAAGGGTCTAAAATGCGAAGCTTAAGCACACTCGTTTCAGATTTAAAAACAAGTAAGAACAAGACCGACCAAGGATACACGACATCACTTCACCTAATAAAGTTAGTCACACATTAAAGTGCGCATATTAAAGGATGCCCAAAACATCACATGACGTGATCAAAATTTAGCAGACTTAATTTACTTCCCAAAAATGTTATTATTTGTCAGTTTTCCGTAGACTTTCTCTTCATATCAAGGCTTGCTTTTCATGATAATCCCTGCATACATCAGGGTCTAAAAAATGGACTTATGTAATCGGAATTTAGCACCGGTAGTTTTCTTGCTCTATCGCTATTATAAATAAATTTTTAGCATAGAATATTAAAAATTAAACCTTCCTCTGACGGACTTAATATTCATGAAAGATCTTACATGGAGTGCGGTCTAGGAAATGAACCGTTTTCACAATTTGCAAATCAATTTTCACCTTGAAATACTCAAAATTAGACCTCCATCTGTAAAATGAACACAAATTTATATGTACAGACATCAGACGAACAGAGACAGGCTTAGATAGATTCAGAAAGGAGTACTGAATCATTTGGTATACATTAAAACAAATAAGTTAGAAAATGATATTTGGTCGTGACCGAACCTTTTATGTGACGGGTATAAAAAGAACATTGGTTATTTTTTCCTTCATAATCGATTAGTTTTGATATCTATCCAATTGTAGCAATAACATTTTAAACGCTTTGTTTTGGTTTCTTTCCCAGTTTCAAGAAAACTCTTCAATCCATGTGTCTCTTTCAAATATATTTTAAGGAAGCAATCACAAAGAAGTAAAATCCGATTGACAGATATATTCATATTAACTAATATTTATCATTATTTTATAGTCCGTGAAACAACGTCAATTCTTATCTAGATGAAAACAAATTCTTATTCTTCTTCATGAGTTATTTTTTCTAATTTAAGACATTGTTTTAGTAGATTTATTTATTTATGTCATATAAGAAAAAATTATAATCATAAAAATAATTGTAAATAACAATAAAAAATACTTTTTTTAATAAAAACCAGGTAAGAATAAATAAAAGTGTTTTGTTTATTTGTAAGCAAGAAAAGTAAATATGTACATGCATACACTCTCCAAAGACCTTTAGCATAGTTCTCTATTATAATTCCATCTCCGTTCTGCATACAAGTTCTATATGTACGTTTTGTATAAAAGCTGTCTTAATATGATCTGTCTGTTTACAAATTTTTTGCGTTTGCATCATTAGATGCCGCCATTGTTCTGTACAATAATTTCGTCTCTTTTCTGCATAAGTGTTTTATATGAAAATTCTATATAAGGGTTTTGTACAAAAGCTGTCTTAATATGATCTCTCTGTTTACAAATACTTGTTTATGCATTATTAGATGCCGCCATTACTCTGTATAATAATTCTGTCTCTGTTCTGCATACAAGTTCTATATGTAAGTTTTGTATAAAAGCTGTCTTAATATGATCTGTCTGTTTACAAATTTTTTGCGTTTGTTTATTAGATGCCGCCATTACTCTGTAAAATAATTCCGTCTCTGTTCTGCATTCAAGCTCTATATACAGCTTTTGTATAAAAGCTTTTTTCTATATGGTTCCGTTTATGCATATTTTGTTTATGCATTATTAGATGCGGTATAATTCTCAATTGAATTGTAAAAATATAGATATAAGACAATGCATTTTTGCCATCATAGCAGGAGTATCTCTTTGCTGAGTTAAAGTCGAAGAGATTAACTTCTTTTGCGATGTTGGTGGAATGCGCAGATAGCAGGAGTATCTCTTTGCTGAGTTAAAGTCGAAGAGATCAACTTCTTTTGCGAAGTTGGTGGAATGCGCAGAGCTTTTGCTCGCTTCTGATCAATTTCAGCTTTCCCTCCTCTTGCTCCGACTCTACTTTATTTCTCCCACGCTTTCTCGACTTTTTTCCGTCGACTTTTTTTTCTCGCTTCATTTCACATTTTTTTTTTGGTTTCCGGAAATTTTTTTGTTTTCGTTAATTGTTTAGAATTTTTTTTGGAATATTATTGGAATTGTTTTTTAGTTGTTCCTCCTGCTCCGACTCCACTTTATTTCTCACATGCCTTCTCAATTTTTTTCCGGTGACTTTTTTTCTCGACTTTTTTTTTCTCCCTTCGTTTCAAATT
>CCAG010021485.1:0-23336 GCA_001077435.1 Glossina morsitans morsitans | reverse complement strand
TTTTTTTCTCGACTTTTTTTTTCTCCCTTCGTTTCAAATTTTTTTTTTTTGTAATTAACTAAAAAAATTTTTTTTTGGTTTCCGGAAATTTTTTTGGAATATTATTGGAATTTTTTTTTAGAAAATTTTTTTGGAAATTTTTTTCTAGATTTTTTTTGAAATCTTTTTTGGAAATTTTTTTTTTAGATTTTTTTTGAAAACTTTTTTGGAAATTTGTTTTTTAGAAAATTTGTTTTGCAAAATTTTTTCCAAAAACTTGTTTTGTGGTTTTGGGATTTTTTTGTTGCCAGACATTTTGTCTGTATACATTTTATATATAAACATTTCTCAAATGTTCCTGGCATTCTATGGCAAAATGCGGAAACGGTCAATTTTGATGCAGTTTATTGGGGTCCCTAGCGGTCCTAGGACCTCGGGACTGGGTCCATTCGATTCCTTGGGTTGCCCTCAACGCGTTCCAAGTGGAACCATGCCCCTAGGAGGCGTAATACGGCTGCTAGACTGCTTTAAAGTTGCCGTTTTTGCCAAAAGCATGCATATGCCCACCATATTTTCCGGCAACATTATGTTGGTGAACACGTTATCTATACACATTATATATATATATACACGTAATCAACGTTATCGTTAGTGAATGTAGACTTTTGTTTACATTGTCTACGTATGACGTCATTATCTACACACATTGTCTACGTAATTGTGTACGCACGTAGACAAACGTCGACTTTTGTTTACATATTGTCTACATATGTCGACTTTTGTCTGTAGCCAATGTAGATTTTCGTTTACGTCAAGTAGACTTTTGTCGACATGTAATACTTACTTTGCTTCCTTGCAAACGAATTACCAAACAAATTAAAATATTCTTACTTTGTATTTTATTAATAAAAAGTATTGTTTTATTATTATTTATATGCAATTGGTGTTGCGATTGTACTGTTTTCTTATATGATACAAATAAATATGTCTACTAAAATGATATCTTAAATTAGAAAAAACAGCTTATGAAAAAGAATAAAAATTTGTTTTCTTCTAGGTGTGAATTGATGTGGTTTCGCGGATTGTAAAATACTGGCAAACCACTAGGTAATACGTGCTAATAGTTGCTGCTTGGGTATATCTGTCCACGGGAATATACATTTTACGACTGCTCCCTTAAGATATATTATGAGACGGCAATCGGATTGCTTGGAGCTTGAAACGATTTTTTGCGGACCTGAGAAAGAAACCAAAACGAGAAATAAGTTTAGAAAATTATTATTAGAAAATTACATATGTAGATAGCGAAATGTAAATTTAATAATATTGAATAAAGACCTTCTTTGTTACATATTACGTCGTTTACAGATGTGTGCAAAACTCGCGTGCGGACATGCTAACAAGTGGAACAGGATACGTAATGTTTGGACTATCTGTCTAACTGTAACTTTTTAACTTATTTGACTTGTAGGTTTGGATCTATCGTTCCTTTTGTTTTTTATCACAATTGGAAAAGATTGGTTAATAAATTAAATCGATTCGAGAGGGCGTTTTCTCCTTCGTTGCTTTTAAATAAACAAGTGTTTTTGTAAAATAATAATGAGATAATGAATAATAAATAATGTGATGTGTAAAAATAAGGATAACCTACGGAAGGCCTACATCGACTAGTAATTCCATTAAGGCTTAAAGGCTTATCTACATTTCTCTACGTTTTGTGAGCATCAGATTGAAACTCTTTAGACTACGTAAATATCAAAATTGTGATGGATCGATGACTATTTTGCCTCGAAACCAAGAAAGTTCTGTGGCGCAGGCATCCGTAAGCTACCAGATAAGGCCAAAAAGGGAGACTGTAGACAGTGAGGATGGATATTTCGACTGTTAGGTTTTGTCGCAAGGACTTTTTTTTAAAATTTGAATTTTATCAAAAAAACGTACAAACTTTTCTGTACACATAATGGAGTGTAAATATTGCAACGCAGATGAGAAGCAAAAGAAAACATTCCAAGAAAATAAACTTCGGGGAAACATAGCGCAAAGAAAGGCAAGAAAACAAAATACATATGCGGTTTTTAAGATAGTGACGTCGATATGCTACAATTCCGTGGGCTGCTGGGCAAAGGATAGAGAAGATGTGAAGGCATCACTACGACCGTTGCTGCGGCAACGTCAATCTCACTTTATTCATATTAACATTTTGCTGGCGAATAATTAAGAGCAAGCGAAAAGACGGCACAAATACTAATTAATCACAGTTTCAAGACAATCTTAAAATAACCACAAAATTCAACCCAATCTTCATATTGTTTGAGAGAGACAGACTTGGAAAGATGTCGTGGAAATGAAGAAAGAAAGAAAGGTTTTGTTTTTTCACAGGTTTTGTTTCTTGGCAGCTTTTCAAATACTTTTAACTAAATGTACTAATAGCACGAAATGAATAAATAGTCATAATAAGAATAAGAAGAAGAGTATCACCCAAACATAATTAACATTAACTTGAAGGAAGAGAGACAAATGTGTTTGAAGAGAAAACTATACTTTACTTATATTTGTCGAAATCAATTAACCAGAAAGAAATCGCTTTTCATATTGTATCGATTCCCTGTAGTCCGTCAAAGAGATAGAGAAGAACTGAGGGCGAGGGATAGGAGATGGGCTTTCCAACTCCATCCTGCAAAGTAAATAGTTATGGGGCTTATCTGTTTCTGATTTGTTAAATAAGGAGGAAAAACTGTATTTATTTGCGCTTTAAATACATACATACATGAAAAGCATATTGTTTTTTTTTTTTTTTGGAAAATCCAGTTATTCAAATGAATTGGCGATAGTCTCTTAAGGAGATAATTGAAGCTCATCCGTATGCACTGATCAGTAAATGTGGCCTCAGGGGATGTCCTCCCTTCATGTACCTCGGTGAGGATCGTCGGAAGGAACTGAGAAAAGAAAAAGACACAAGGGGATAGCCGCAGCCCGATGGGTGTCTCTGCTCAATCGATAAGTATTACGCCTTAACTGAGTGAGCAGTGACTATAGCTACGCCCAAGCTAAACTCTAACGCATTGAGCTTTGAACCCGCGAACACTGACTTGGAAGTCGCGGTTCTTACTTACACGGCTGCTCAGGCTTGCGTTAAGCGACTATACTGTCATCCGTCGTCCGTGAAAGTATATCCTGTGCCTATATAATTGCTATTTACTGTATTCTGTACAGACTTTGCTTCGCAATTTTTGGCTTAATTCCTTGCCCTTTATGTAATAATGGAATTTGTAAAGTTTTAACCTCACGGGACCAGATTTAATATAATTAGAAAACCATGTAAGCGCTTACTAACGCTCTCTTTGGGAGGTAATTTTTTACTCTTTCTCTTCTCCTTTTTTCTTTTCAAAAAACTATAGCATTTTCCGTATGGTGACTACTCTGAAGGCAAAGGGAAGCAACGCCAAAACCGCTTGATTTGCGCTTTCCGTTAAAAGTGGTACTTATCGGAGCTAGAATAGATTCAAATAGTGTAGACAAGCGAGAGATTTCCTCCGTTGCTTGTCTTTTTGTTTCGTTTATATTTATCGCATCACTTATTTTGGTCGTTTGTAAAGGAATCTTTAATGTAAAACTTGCTGCTCGCCCCGCCCGAATGATTGCAATTGTCTCGTTCGTTTTGAATTAATCCTTTTAAGATCCTTTACGCGCTTGCATTTTATGCAAACATAATATTGTTTAAAGTGAAAAGTAAAATAAAGTAAAAATTTTCCTTATTTTTTATTTCGTTGCCTGTTGGCCGCAATTATTTGCGGTCTGCCTTTAAATTAAACTCATTCGTTTAAAACTTCATTAACTGTTAATTATGATTGCTGCAATTGTCAACCGATGGCTGATTGTGTACCTATGTACAAATTTATATACATTCATAATATACAACACATATGTACGTACGGATGGACGACGATATCGGTGTGCAAGCGTTTCAGAGTAAATGTACATCTGCGCTTTCCATGCACACACACGTACACATTTTTGTGGTCAAAATGTCATAGCGTCCATAATATTTGAATGCATACACATAACGACCGCGAATGTGTTTGTCGTCGTTGTTGTAAACACTGTGACACTGCAAATTGACAGAAAAACCCGAGGTTAAATTTAAAGGGTTACTTATAAAATGTTTAACCAATACACTGATTGAGATATGCACATATACGTATGTATCTAGATACACATATATATGCATTTGTAAACTTGGACTGAATGATATTTGTTTTTCTCTTTCTTTTTTTTTTTTTTTTTTTTTGGGTTTTGTTTATGTTGATATGTATCGAATTCCCGATTTTAGGTAACTTTGTAGAGAGAGTGGAAAAAAAAAAAAAAGAGTCAGAGTTAATGAAACACAACGTTTCAGTGGTTCGCGCGAATGGCGGTTTGTTCTGAAAATTGCATAATTAAGTACCATTGAATGCAATTCATCCGTCAATGGCTTAGGCTAGAAATTCAGTTTCGAGTTTAACGCGTATTCGTGGGTGTTTTAATGCATGGACGCATGGCCTGTGGGTGACATATTGTCGGCATATGCGGTTCAACAATGTATTGCAAGGTATTGTTGTTGTTGTCATCACCACTATTACTAGTGTCATTATCACCCGTGCATACAATAAATTTCATGCTGGCAAATAGTCGGTGCAATCGGTGCAATCGTAAAGTCTTCATATGTATGCGTATATGCATACATAGGCTGCCATCTATTCACAAGTATGTCTCCCTGCGCGATAATAGGATTTTATGTGATTTTGACAAATCAAATAAACCAGATTTTCCTTTCAAGGAAAAAATCGAAGGAGAAAGTTTTGCCTCCTCCTCCTCCTTGGATAATTTTCAATATTTCGAATCAATATTTGATGAAAGTTGTTGGCTACTGACCAACCGATCAATTGCGTTGTGATTGCTTCCAAGAAATCAGGCAATGATTTTTTTATGGGTTAGATAATCAAGTGACAGAATTTGCAAAATGCAATTTCTCAGGCACATTTCTCTTGTGCCGTTTCTGAAAGTGACGTCACTTTCATTGCGCATTTCTAATCGGACTTTTGCTGATTGTTATTTATTTTGAAGTCTGCCGAACTCTTTGAATAGGAAGACTTTCACCAACGACACTATTGCTGCACTGCTATCGCTTTTCATGGGAAGAGATGGAAGAGATGGTAAGCGATATCCAGGTCATTTGTTAAGGTAGGGTGGTGGTGGTGGTGGAAGAAGAGTTTCTTTATCTGCTTGTCGTACGCTTTCGTTATCCAAACACTCATCATAAGGATTATTAGTTAAATATTTCTTCTTGCTTTTCTCCCTCCCTCTCTCTCTTTCTCTCTTTCTCACAGCCTCAACAAACAAACATTTTCAGTTATAGCATCAATGAATTAATTACTTTAATATATTAATTTTAAATTATTTTGTAAATAGCATCCATAGGTAATATATTAAAACATTGATTGAGTATGTGAGTGAGTGTGTGGTGCACTATTAGTTATTGAATTTATCTCCGAACAACATAACTTAATTAGAAACACTAACAAATTCGGCATTTCAGTGCATGTTTGCCTTGCTCTTCTGCTCTGCTTGTATATTTACTAAAATCATAAAGATAGCTTTCAGGCAATAACAACAACTTTAGATAGATAGATGTACGTGTGTTTGCGTCATAAATTAATTTATTAAATTACTACTAAATACTCAAAGCAAACTGTAAAACACAACACAGACGAGCAAATAAAATGCTAACAAACAAAACTTTTATAAATCATGTCTTGCGTGTATACTGGGAGGGCGTACCTTAAAGAAAGTATACGCTTGCCTGGGGTCTTTCTGTAACGAGAAAATTATTCTTCAGTGTTACAGTGTTCTTTACGTTTACGAAACTCTTTTATCTCACTTCGTCAAACCTTAAAAATTATACGAAACGACATTGTCTACTTCTTGTTCTCCGAATGAAACCTTGCCCTTCCTTAGGGCATAATGTTCCATGCTAAAAAGTTTTTCACTAGATTTTAGACTCCAACGATAGACTTTTTATCTTCTGAGTTTACAACTGAGTTTGTGAGCGGATTAGCTCCATATTTTAACGATATACGTTGAACTTCCAACAGTAAGTAGAGTAAGCAGAATGTATTATAGCATTTCGTACTAGCGAAGGATGTAAGCGACTTCATGCGACGACTTGTAAGCGGCTTTTTGAGTTCTACAAATGGAACAACAAGCGTACTATTGCAGGATTTTTCCAATGTACGCTTCACGATTAGCTAAATTATCTCAATCTTTTTTTTGTATCAAAATATGTGGTCTGCCACGAAAGGCTATTCAAAGATAACCAGCTCTTACTAACAGTCGTTATAATCGACGCGATAAGTGGACACACAAACGAGGCTTTGTAGGAAAATTCAGTTCGTTGTAAATTAGTCATAAGGTCTTCGTCCTAATATCGTATAGCACAGCGAGACAGTGAAGTTCTGGACTTTCTGAATTTGAACAAATCAATGTCTTCCGTACGTCATTTCAAATAAAACGTTCATTGGAAACGATTTCGCGTGCGAATCATATTTAATAAAATTCCTCGGTTGTGGTGGTGGTGGTGGTATCGGGCGGGTAGAATCTGATTTTCTTTTCTGTTTGTTTTGCTTTCACAGAGTGATCTCTGCTCTGACTCTCTCGACTCTTCCGAGTGTTAAACTCTGTGAGGAGTACTGTACATTATTTAGTACATTAGCGGGGCAATATTGAAAAAAGGGCGAAAAAAAGAAATAAAACTAGCGTTAAATTTAAATGCCAAACCCGAAGCGCTACATGTAGTTGGCAGCAATAGCTTGTGAAAGTAAGGAAAAGTTTTACTTTTTCTTTTTTTCCCTTAGTTTATGATAGTTCTATGGACATGCGTTTATATATATATTTATATCTATATATGTGCGTGTGTGTGCATAGTTTTATAGCCCTGTTTTCAAGAAAGGTTGCTAAAGCGAACTTCATTCTATATACGCATATGTCTAAGGAGCTGTAGTCAGTAAATACATTTTACTACTATTGTCTACTCGAGAATTAAATCCAGCGTTCAGTTTTTATCTTGTTTTATTCTTGCTTTTGCTTTTATTGCTTCTTTTATGCGTGTGGTTGTTGCTTTTGTTTTTATTTTAACTTCCTTAGCAGTTAAACTCGGTTAGTGTGTTTTAAGTTAAACAATTCTCGACACACTGCATTAACGAGAACAATAAGAACAAGAGAAGACACAACAATATAAACAACAATAATGACAACAAAAACAATAACAACAAAATGGGAACTTCCTTCTATCCCATTTTCATAGAGAAACTGATGAAGTTGAAAACTTAGTGGCAAAGTCGTTTACGATGTTCTTACTGTACGATGTACTTTTTTTATTTTTTGAAGACTACCCTACCCAGAAGACTACCTAACTAACAAGAAAAAGAGGAGCACAGAGGAGAATGGTACAAATAAATACAAACAGCACTTCTCACTTTCCATTGATTTCTCTTACTCTATACGTAATTTTCATATTGAAGGAAAGACGGGGAAAAATTAACTTTGGTGCAGGTGTAGGAAGGAAGGATTTCATTTAAAGGTTAAGCACAGCATGCAATGCTTTTTTTTTTTTTGGTGAAAGAAACGCGCTATACATTACTCAAGCAATTGTAAATAAATTTTCTTAATCAGTCCCGCGAATTCTGTTATGTTCGTTCTTTCCATTCACCTTTAAACGCAAAGTTGTCTCTTTTTAATGCCTAGTGAGCAGAGCAATCTGTTCCCTATTGTTTGGAGGGAAGGTGCAAAATATGTTGTCACCGAGATATTAGCACTGGGAATATCCTAATAGCAATCCTCCAATTCTGAATTTTAAACTCAATTCTCAAAATTCTGAACATATCTAAGATGAGAGATGATGTATACAACCATATATGTATAGACTCTATGACGTCTTAGTTAAGTGTTACTAGGAAAGTATGCCTTTCCTCTTTTGTAGGAAATTAGAAAAAACAAAATAAAATAAAAAAATTATTTAAAACTATTGCTCAACACTGGCCCACTACACGTTTGATGACGCTTTCTGTATATAGGCATAGGATAGGCAGGGTTACTTTTAGCGGATAGAACTTGAGATGCAAAACTCTGTCCCAGGAAGACACTAGTGCGAGCAACAGCATTCAAGAACAACAGCCTGAAAGAAAAGAAACAATAGGTGTCCTCCGCTAGCCGTCCAATTGTATGTGCGCGGTCTGTTTCCGGATCGCGTAGGCGAGCCAACTTTCCCTTTTGATCACAGACCAAGAAAAAGCTCAGCAATAATTTATCATGAGAAGTGGATGGAATATAGAAGAAGACGTAACGAATAACTTGCTCTTGTCATACGTAAGTAAAGTAAAACTTTTAACAAGCGTTATATAACGCAGCAAAGTTTTCTGATGATAATTTTGCTTTAATTGCTGTCAACTAAAATGTAAATAATAAAATATAAATATAAAGCAAAAACAAAAAGAAAAATTCAAAAATATTTATTTTTATTTACTTTTCTTGGCGTTACATTTTTTTATAACAAACGCACAAAACGTACCCATTATGTCAATCAATTTTATTACACTGGAAAAAATTCACATTTCATTAAATGAAAAGGTGGACGAGAAAAAAGCTTTTCTTTTTTGCTTCGTTTTTTACCCATAATTGAAAGACATACGATGTGCATAAATTTTATTAAATGGAAAAAATATTGCGGAGATATTAAATTAAAAAAATATTTACTCATTGGTTGTTGTGTATATTGTGATGGTTAATAAATAAATATCTACAGGGGAGCGGGAGTGAGAGCCGTTGATAGGTAATCCGTAAAAAATATATGAAAATATATTTCATTTACAAAAGCTTGCAAACATTGCGAACAACTCATGTGATATGTCAAAGGTTGACATAACCGTAATAACAAACATAATAACAATACGTTTCGTTGCTACCTTATGCTATTTTATATTGTATGTAGACTTGTGTCTTTGTGGGATATTGGGCTGACTGGCACTGGCAAGTGTGTGTGTGTGTTTGTGTGTGTGTTTGTGTCTGCGTTTGGTCTTTTTCGGTTGTTGTTGGCATTGTTCAGTTACATTGAAAGTTCGTTACCATAAGCCGGTATGCGCGTGTATTTCATCTCAGTCATAGTAGTGCCATAGTAGTAGTGTGATGGTTATTGAATGTTTATTTGAAAACATTTCGTTACTAAATCAACATTATATTCACGGCTGCTCTTATGCATTTAAGCATAATACATACGACACACTCGTGCATACATATTAATCGCGTACTTCTATCTATACGTATGCATAAGCAACCACTAACGAATTGCAGTAAAAATTTGCTCGTGTACTTTTTTAACTTTGTTTATTCTATTAAAGGGCATTTCCATGAAATACTGAAAATTTTGCTGAAAGCATAAAACCGATGAAAATCGTGCAGCCGTGGCAGAAAAGGCACTTTTGTCCCACCAAATAATATATTGTATCGTATGTAGACCGGCCATATGAGCCAGAATGAAAAGCAATGACCATCAGGTTATATAAATGCATACTGAACACATATAAACATATAGATTTATGCACATGTATGTTTGGGTTTTGGTAGAGTAATGTGACTGATTACATTTTGTGGTGGTCATTGACTTATTGTCGGCATCATGATCAACAACGGCAGCAGCAGGAACGTTTGCGAATTATCCTTTATAGTCAGTCAGTAGTAGCATTGTCATCGATACCGTCACTGGTTGCGGCTGCCATTAGCAGTATCAGTAATATCGTCATGAACATCGTCATCATCGTTTTTACCGTCATCAGCAGTTTATAGTTGTTTGCGGTCTTTTACGTTATCGTGTGCAATTTTTAAAACTCACCAGCAAACTTTGCAACATAAGCATATCAAAATTGCCATAGTGACTTTCATGCGGCAACGGAATGAGTTTTGCGCAACACTCAAACACCGTGGGGTCTATTTTTCTTTCGATTTATCTGATATTTCAATTTCTGCTGGATGCCGGCTGGTAATTTGAAGCTCACTGCGTACACGATTACTTCATATCCACTTTGCCTTGAAGAGTGTGGTCAGTTCTTTCAACAATGGGTGAAAGACGCGTACGATTCGAATCGCGAATTCGATAACAATTCTTAACGCTTCTTAGTGACCACGAAATAGTAGAAGTTGTTGTGAAACTCTTAGAGAAATCACGACCTAGTTAACGAATCGATCTATCGATCTATTACAAGCTGGCTGAAGCAGGGCTTTCTAAATCGCTTGGGAGAATTAGAGATGTTGACGGACGTAACTACACTTCTATGTATTAGACAAATGTACACATATACAATACTGGCGACTATTTAGTACTGCACTAATAATTTGTGCGGCGATGTGTTATGCTTTGTTCAGTACGCAACCGAATTAAAGTAAAATTAAAAGGTTTTTTGGACTGCAAATGCTTTGCAATTAAATTAAATTCGCTCTAAAAGTTCTATCAGAATCACTTACTATATCTCAAGTGCGCATTGAATGTCAGTTAAAGTAATTAGGCTCAGCATTTAAGCAAAAATTACTAATCCATAGACAGCGAGAAATAGTTTTGCAATTGTTTGCATCTTGCATCTTGCATCTTGCATCTTGCCTATGCAAAGATCTCAGTAAGTCAGTAGCGGTTGTTATCTTTCCAGTCTCCAATGTGTAGTAGCTAGCTATCATTAGAGGGAGATAATGGTGTAGAAAAATAGATGGCAAACCGTAAGCTTCGTTAGATACTTTAGTGTAATAATGTCTTCTCTCCCTCTCTATCTCTCTTTTGCTTAATTAATGTTTATAGCTTTTCATTCTACCTTCACTCTATCTTGTACGTTTCATTTTAATATTTTGCGATTACTCTAGATTAATAATATGTCCGTCCGTGACCTATGCGTTTAATGTAATGACAACAACACTGTTAACATTCAAGAAAAATTTATCATATAGATGATGAGGATAGAAGTAGGACCGAAGCATGTAAAATGTCCATTATTTTTATTAACACATGCAACAAGAAGACAAATGGCTTACACAAACACATACATAAATACATATTATATATATATATATATATATATGTAGATCCACATTCCAGGTAATATAAATTTGTATGGTCCTTAAAGCGGACCGGAGGAATAGAATGCTGAACTAACGCATTTAAGTGTGCGTGTCAACTGGCAGTAACTTAAAGAGCGTTTAAATAGCTTAATGGATTTATAGAGTGGTTGTGCTTGCGATTGTCTAGGTAAAGAAAGAGCAGACACTTCGTGAATAGCAGAATAGCTTTGTTTCGTTGTTTCGTTGTTTCGTTGTATGTTCGTACGGTGGATGGGGGTGAAAGCAATTCTCTTTAAAATAGTTAAGTAGTTTTATAGACGTCCGTTACACAAAAGAATAACCAGAAGCGGCACTTAGATGAAAGTAGATTTATATCTACGCAACGACAACAGCATAATAAAAAAGAAAAGACGGCTAACTGGGAATTGCTTTTAACCTTCGACAGAAAACGGAGATGGAAATCATTCCTATTCTTAATCTGAACTTTAAGATTTAAATGATTAGCATAGAAAACCCATATTAATGTTATTTATATTAGACTTTAGCATACATGCATGTGTGTGTGTGCTCAGTGGAACACACTGGTTGTTGGTCCGAACTTAAATTGCCATTCTAGCAACAACATAATGTTACTACTGTGCAAACAAGTATGTGCACGCGTGAGTTAAACCTTCGTTTTCTCTACATCTACATCTATGTGGATTGTTATGCTCTTGTATTGCTTATGTTTACATGTTTTATGTGTTATGTGCAGCGCACTTATACATCATTCTGGTGTACGTCTGTACACAATCACTTTATCTCGCATCAGAAACCAAACAAAGATGAATTGATACTTCTCGGTGTTTTCGTATTATTCTTTTAATGTTGTCTGTCTATCTGTTCTGTTTTTTCATTTCTTCAATATTTGGTTACTTCCTCGTGAAGGTTTTTTTAAACCAAACAACGTTTACAGAATTTTGCGAAATCACTTAAAGCAACAAATTTTTGATGATTTCTTGGGCACGCCTTAACGAATACAAAATGTTTTACGTATGTGTCTGTTAACTTGCTTATGCGAATTTGTCTGCACACACAGAACTTTTTTTATGCCGCTCGCCAGCACAACCGAATACTTATTTTCTTAATATTTCTTTTAAGAGAAATTGTTTCGAGAGTAAATGTGATGCGATGGCAAAATCTCTGCTAAATTGCGTAAAGAGTTGAAAATGTGAATATTTCTGTAGTCTTGCTACAGTCTTTACAGTCTTTTTCCTTCTACTAATTACATCAACCCATATGTGGATGTTATGTTGGCGAACGAAATGCTGTTACGAGTTTCTGTAGGTTTTTCTGCCTGCGTAACATTAATAAATCATAGGATTGTCCGAATGAATTGAACGCATTTACGTAGGAACGATTGCTTGTTACAAAAGTACGTAAAAATCATTTGCAAGATGTGCAGAAATGACGTGAGCGAATTCATTTTAATATTTCTAGAAATCAAGGCATTGGACTTTTCACTCCTCCTTCTAGTCTCCTTCATGAAAGCTTGTATATGGCTATTCCGAACACAGAGAGGACATTCAGGTTTGCCGCATATAAAAAAAGTTGAAGTCTAAGTCTATCCGATGGCCGTATACGAAGACAGAATTCGGGTGTCTTGAGCATCTCGAGCTTAACTGGGCCACTTTCTCAGATTTCCGACATGAATTGATATGGGTATCTGTCTATATGTATTCTACGATGTTTAGTTGCCATAGAAGAGCGTGCAGTGGACTACGTCTATTTGGAAATTTTGTCGGGAAACCTCAATCGAAGACATGGGTGCCGAGTTCACGCTTTGTGTCTGCAGCAACTAACGATGGACCGAAAAGACAAACGCGGGTGTGTGGTTACGTCGAATAAGAAAGAGCTAATTTTAACTGAACGGAACGCAAGATGGATCGTCTTGCATGGACATAGTTTTCCTTGCCGATTAATAAAGAAATACTTGGTTGGGTCATGGTGTGACTGGAGATAAAAAAGAAGTTGTCTATAACAAGGAATACAACGATAGTTGTATTGTTGTCGATAGTTGTTGTAGCAAAAAGCAGTTGAGAGCATAGCTGTGCGGCAACAAAACTTGACAGAGTCCTTTCTACTTTCTTTCACAAAGTACTCAAATCAGGGGAAGAGAAAAATTGCTGAAGAAGTTGTGGAACATTTGAAGAAAGTGGTGAATATTGGAAAGATTATAGTCGACGGAAGCGTAAGTTGCGCGAATATGTAATTTGTTGTTGTTGTCAAATCCAGTGCAAAGTTTCGCACAATAATCGAACTTTTCACTTTTGATTTTTTCACTTTTATAAAATGCCCGTAATGGAGGGCAAAAAAAAGCAAAAAAAATAAATTCAGCAGTTAGTTGTTATTTAATTTGAAAATAAATGTTTATCCAATGAAAATGAAATTGTTCTTAAGAAGAGTTATTGCGCGAGTAGTGTACGCGAGTGTCTATGTTTATGTTCATCTTTCTGTTAGTAATCTTTGTCTACTTCACGTTCAGCATCCCAACAATAGCATTACTACCGCATTAACGCATTTGCTTGCGTTCGAAGCGAGATAATAACAACACAACAAAAGTTCTGAAATTTTCACACAAATACACAAATTCTCAATGGCGCCAACAAGCTCGGGTTAGCGAGAAACTATAACACAAAACTTTCGAGCTCCATAATGGTAAAATTAGAACGTGAACAATTACTTATTAATCGTAATTGGTAGCTGCTTAAAAGCGTTGATGCTTGTGCGCTTTGGGTTCGTTCGTACATCTAATTACCACCGCATCTCATGTAAATACAATTAAAGCTATAAGCAAAAATTTGAAGGCAGCAATGCATCTTTTCTTACAGAGAGACTTACAATTATGTCAAATGTTGTTGACTTTTGCTTACAGAGAAGTAAACCTTTGCTGCTTCTACAACTTACCAGGTAGGTAGGTATCTTAGACAAGACGTCTATGCATACGTAGCCTACGTGCTTCGGTAAGTCGATACTTTCAGCCTTAAAGACATTAGTTGTGCGAAAGTACTCTAAATGTGTGCAAAGCAGGCTTTGCTAAGAAACACTTAACTTGATTACCATGGTTGGGGGGCGTTCGTAATGTTATAAAAATAACTTGAACAACATCTTTGCCTGTAATATAATATGCAAGATATCTGTCTCTCCTCGCTGCTTACTTTCAAGTGTTCTCTGGCTTACTTTGCTCTTATTGCGATTATTACGCTGTACGCAGCGTCAAAGGATCACGAGACAATTTGGCTAATGACATTTGATTTGTAAGCGGATGATTTTCATTCTTTGTGAGAGACACAATATTATTGCCGTCATCACGACAATACGTTTTTAGAGATGCAGCAGCGATCCGGTAAAATATTATTTTTCTGAGTCAGAATTTGACTCCTATTTGCCTCGTTTCACCTGCGGCGAACTCTGCTACGTGAAGTGCTCTTAGTCGTTAAGAGGAGCTTATGTTATTAAGCTATAAGCACAAGGGACATGCGTCAGTTGCGAGTTAGGGAAGGTGATTATTAAGCATTCGTATGAAAGCAGTACAAATAAACTAACAGTGCAATTGCAATGCAAAGTCTGAGGCATAGTTGTCTGAATTAGTTGTTAACAGGGCTGCTTACATAAGCAAACATAACATTGTGGTTGGACTTGGAAGCCTAATGTTTTCAATGTGAATAGCTTTCAAGTGGAGTGCAAAGCATTAGGAGAACCACGTTCACTAAATATTTGAGTTCGAGTATTAGGTTAACGGAAATCGACCATTACTAAGTTGTCCATCCTGAAAACTCGTTAATCCGGTTTAGCTTTTCTCGGTGATTTAGACTCAACGGTTTCGTCTTCTCTTTTAAGCAAGATTTGCATGTAAATGAAGAAAACGAAATTGTTTTTGGTGTTTTCACAGGTTGCAATATGTTCAAGTTGAGTAATCGTATGGTGAGTTTTCGAATTCCACTTCACTATTGTTCCCCATATATATCTTGTTAGGTTACAAATGTCTTCCCTTGGTGGTTCATATTGCATATTCTATACAGTCTAGAAGAAGCTTTTGCAAATCATGAGCAGAGGTGAAAGGGATTTTTCAGCGTTCTGTGCTCAGACGAACTCCACTACAGGCTCCGAACATGCTGACTTGGGTCAGTAACCCCTTTTGCGTCATCCATGTAAAAAATGTAAAAATAATTATTTTTAATTGGGTCTTAAGAGAGAGAGAGAGGCGGAGAAGGAGACAATTCATTTGTTGCAATAATTAAGTGCAGGAGGAGAAAAGGCTTTAATTAAATTACTGCGTGATTTATATACAAATTCAATTGAATACAACAAGCATTGTTGTTTTATGTTGATTGTAGTGGGAACATGATACTTACGATGAGTAATGCCGGCTTAACTCAGCGAGTTGCAAATAAAAAATTGAAACGGTTTTCTACTAAAACTCGTTTCCAATGGGAGCAAGCAAGTAAGCCGCTCCGGTTGTCCTACAGACTTGTACGGTGCACATGGGCAATTGAAAGGCCGCTTAAGATACAATTTTGCTTTCGAAAAGGCAGGCGATGAGATAGCCAATCTCGGCCTATTCCAGAAAACCGAGTGCTTGGCTGCACGAATGTGTTGCCATGTGCCGTTAGAGACGTCGCGCCTATTTCTGCCAGACCAGCCGACATGGTGTCTTGGTTTAATTTACGCATTTATTGGAGGCTTTCAGTTTTCACCGCGCGAAACATGTTCCCGTTGACGAGAACCATCTACTCAAGCAGTGGAGGGGATAAAGCCGTGAAAGCCGTGAAAGTGTTTGCGACTTGAAGATGTGATATTTTCTTTGGTGGGGTAATTGGATTTCTTACTAATTCCGCAACGGCTCACCTGCAGGCGGAAAGAAGTTATGTTAGGCAAAACTAAGCTAACGATTAAGATAAGATGGCTTTAGTTAAGAGAGCTTGTACAAGAAATACATTTGAACAAAGTGGCGAATAGTAGAGCGACCTCCCACTAGCTCTACCATATCTTTCTATCTTTCTTCTCTTTCCTTTGTGATTTCCACCTGCGGTGGCTTAGTGTGATTTTGAAGTGTTTTGCAGGAGTTGGCGACAAAAAGGGAAAACCTTAAATGCTTAAATCTTGTAGTGATCGGGTTGTTAGTGTACAGCCGCAATAGTCAGTTGACCGGTAGATCAACAGCCTGCTTGCATTTATTTGGTCATTAGACATTAGGTGAGAGCTTCTACACAAATGCTTGTTCTTTTTCTCTGTCGAATGTCTGCTTTACTGTTTTTTCTTTGCAAGCTTCGTAAGGGCTTATTAAGTAGCGTTGGCCATTTCTTTGCCTCTTTAATTTACATACGTAAACAATTCTTTGCTACTTTCTTCTACGTTTTAATTACTGACTTGTGAGGCACAAATTTTTGCTTGAAAATATTGGAATGCACTTTAGTAATGGAGCTATAAAGTGTTGCTTTGATTGGTTGTTACTTATTTTTTTATTTTTATTTTTTTTTGTTTAAATCATTCTTTATCTTATTTCTTTCGAGCCTGATTGCTTTTTCATTTGCTTTGATCACTTATTCACTTTTTATTGTGTTTTATTTGGCATTCGGTACAATATGAAATGCACTCTCGATATAAAAAAGAGATGCTTTTTTTTAAGCCATTGAAAGAACAAAATAAACACTAGAACATGGATGAAAGAGATGATGGTAAAGAGGTACAGTTGAATGTCGAGTGATAAATGTCAACCTTATTTTTGACATATTGTCGCTCCATCAATGTCATTGACAGTTTAACTGCATATGTATACATTCGTAAGCGCATGCCGTGCACGCATGTACGTATATAACGGCATGTACTTAATATCTCAGCAATGCATTGTATCTGAGTGGGTCAATAACTTGTCATAACAATGTCAGCAATAACAATGCTAACTAACTATATTGAAGAATTAAAAAGAGAAAAAAAAAAACACATCTGACAAGTAGTCATACACAAGCTTGAAAAAAATGCGAAAGGAAAGATTGATTTTCTTACAATTCTTCCAAATTTAAGAGAAATTTAAAACGGAAAAATTCGAAAATTTTTGAAATCGACGCAAAGTTTTTGAAATCGACACACTTTGACAGTGAAAATTACTTCTTTTATAAATTTAAACGACTCAGCATAGCAGTTGTGTGTGAGCAAAATTGCAAATGAATTATAAATAAAATAAAAATTATTTCTGTAGCTTTATAATTCTTGCAATCTATGGTAACGGCTTCGCCTTCGCTCTTTCTATATCATCTACATACTGCCTCCCTGTCATGGTTAAGGTACATACCTGATATTGTTAGCTTACGTACACGCCTTCATATACGCTGGCGTACACTACCACATAAGTTATACTGCAATGAAAAGTATTTTGCTTTAGAAACGTCATGCTTTCTCTGCGACAGTTGATAGGATGGTCGTCTATAATTTCTATAAATTCAAGCTGATATTAGGTAAGCAAATTTAATGAGAGAATTCAATTGAGCCAAGAATGTTATTGTTGTGGAAAGGGGGAAAGATGTTTTACTCTTTGAGACTTCGATATTAATTAAAACAATAAATTTAATTAAAACAATTAGTAACGACTGCAAACGATTATACCATTAATAAGAAATGTAATTTCGCTCGTGTCACAATAAAATTTCTATATTTTCCTTGCGCTTCAATTACCTTCGGCGTGAAGCAATGCGTTTGCTCGACGAAATTCTCGAAGAAAATTCGCTCTTCAGCCGGCTACTTTCTGCAGAAGATATTCAATACTATCACGCTATGTTAGGTGCTTAGTGAGTGCGTCCACACTTAAAAATTGAAACGAGTAATCTCAGATTTCCTTAGGAAATGCAAGTTGTATTCTTGGATGAGGAATATAAGAGACAAAGAGATTGGTTAAGTACTTGGGCCGCCTTTTCTCCTCTTTCCTTTGCAATTGGCCGGAAGATCTTTCTTGCAAATTTCTCTAGAAATTTAGGTTAATGGGGCTCACGGGGCAGGAAAACGCGTGCCCGTCATTCCAAGAGTGATCGCCATACAGGGACATATCCCCTTTCCAGTAAGAGCGAGGCCCATCTAAAAGCTTTCCCTCTTTTTAGGTCACCACCTCCACACTTAAACAAGGTTAAGTAGAATCTTATAAAGAGTTTGTTTTTCATTGTAAATTCACACCAAGTCAGACATCTTTTTTAATAGCCTGTAAGGAAGTTGGTCTTCATCAGTGTCGGCAATGAATTAAATTAAATTTTGCGCGTATTTTCTGATGCATTTTTGGCGGTTATAAAAAGGAAATTAGCGCAGATTTGATAAATGCTTAAAGAGTTTTTCTCTTGGACAAAAACTGTAAACATTTGCTTTTGTTATGAAGAGCAAAGAACTTGGAACTTGGAATTTTAATTTATTTATGGTTTTCCTTTTTTACTTTGAATTTTTACTAATTAAAGAATTATGAAAATTTTATACGAAAAGTAATTTGATAAAAAGTTTTTAATGAAAACTAACAATTATTTTTGGTTAAAATGCATGCATGTGTAAGCGTATGTAAATTAATGGAGAAAAAACTTTGCGAACATAATTTATAAAAACATACAAACGTACTGTACTGTACGTAGAGTAAAACAAGTTTAGCGTGTTTGAAAACTTATTAAGCAAACCAAACGTACTTCACCCGCTCGCATGTGCACAGTGTGGCTACTATGCGAGACAAATACCTATGTATGAATATAAGTAAAGTGAAATACATAAATTTCTCCAACGGCGTAGTCGTGTAATAAAGTACGTGTGGTAATATCATTGGATGCGACCTTACACGCACAGATCGGAAGAGCGGTTCAGCAGGAATGCCGTGCGTGTGTGTGTGTGTGTGTGTGTGTGTAGATTTGCATACATATAACTTCGAATTACTTCTAATAAGGGAAATTTGCATCTTAATTTCAAACGAACCCTCTGGTGTATCGGTATGATTAGGAAATTGTATGCAACGGAACGAAACGGTGTTATCGCCTTGTATTACGCTCTTAACACATACTGAAAATGATAAATATTATCTGTTAGTACTGGATGGAAAAACGCACAAAGCTTATCCGAGTGTTTATAAGATGGATCCTACTTATGTGGAATGAGTTAAGCGTTTCTCACACAAGTCGTCCAAGTGCTTTTTATATTACAATTAATGCTTCTTAAGATATCGCGTTTTATGTACTTTTTTGCATGCTAAAATTCTCTATTTCTTACAGCCTTCAGTGAGAGAGTTAGGAGCATATGTGCCAACTCCTAGAAAGTTCGAATGCTTACCTCATTATCAAGAGCGGGAACATCAACATGGAACAGAAAACTAGAATTTAATATCCAAGTCGGGCCTTCACAGATCGGCAGTTGCTTGCTGATACGACCACAGTGTGAAGTAGAAATTGGAACTTTTCGTTTTCTGGATAGCGAGCAACAATTCGTAGCTACTTCTGTCTCTATTAATCAAAATCTGCGATGCATTATTATGGCAAATACACATTGGTAATGATAAGATCTTACGACGAAATCCGACAAGGACGGATGGACGGATCTTGATGTATATGTTCGTCGTAACACAAAATTTCGTAATTTTTTCATGGCGTATTCGTCATACACAGTCACCCGGTGAACGTCATTTATATTTATATTTACGAAAGACAGAGCAAGAGTTGTTTCATGTCAGTCTACAATTTCTGTCTTTCTAAAATTCACTTAAGAATATTTTCTTAATAAAATCGCGGCAATATTCTTCTTGAAAACAACGTCCGTGAACCAACCCATTGACACAACCTTGATCAATAACGAGTGATTTGATTTTAATATATTCATCTCCCCGGAAGTGTAGGCCGTTCGAAATTTGCTTGAAAAGCGACACTAACTTGTGTTTATTTACGTTTAGCATAAAGCCTTTTTCCCTATTTACTGCTTTCTTCTTGTAATGAATATTTATGTGCTATTTATTAATTTTTGCAAATTTCCCATAACGTAAATGCAATGATAATGAAATAAAAATGAACGAAACAAATATCATCTCCGATTACAAATGTTCTCTCATAAATATTCAAGAGGTATTTTCAGCATGCGATGATGCAATACAGCTTTTTGTGCTTAAAGACAGGCATACAAAATAATTATTAATGCTTTACACATCTAATATGTATGTAAGTAATATAATCTGAAATTTGAATTGAAAAAGAAAACCAGAACGGGATTTTGGATAGTGTTTCCCATAGCCATAAATTTGATTATTGTTTGCCTAAATCTCATCTCAATTTTCATCCACTCATTTGGGAATTGGCAATAATGGAACTGTAATGTACTCGCAGTGGGCAGGAATAGACATAAAGTTGAATTATATATAATTGAGTTGCTTGGAATTCCCTTCTGTAGCATGCACACCTTTGTAATACGTTTACGTGAAAAATTTAATTAAGTCAAGCACTCGAATGAATATCTGGTTCATCGTTAGAAATCACCCAGTTCGTATATCATAATCTTAAGGTTGGGGGATTTTGATCCCATTGATTCTACTATGTACGGAGCGAGTGTATCTGACCCTTAGTCTTCCAGTACCATGTGATAAGCAGCGCAGAATTGGGCATTGTAGGTCGTATACGACCTTTCTCTCTCCATCAACGAAAACAAAGGAAGCGATTTAGTAATGTTTGTGAGCTGGAAGAAGATTGTTCCAAAATGCTGTTATCTTCTTCTTGTCAAGTGGAGAAAGACTCGTTCGTAACTTTTTCCGTTTTCTGCATTCCAATATCAAATTTAGTTTTGATCGGGGAAGACGTTGTTTCTCGATAGATAGCGGTTGACATCTACTATGAGAAGGAATTTTTCAAATTACTTTGGACGAAATTACGAAAGGGGACATTTACGAGAGTATGGCTGATGATAGGGGATTTTCTGAACAAAGTTCTCAAGCACTAGCACTTGCCAATATTGACCGACTAGCGTTGTTCCTTAACATCAAATATCGTATATTTATATAAAGGAAGAAGAAAGCGCGTTGTGTGCGTTGTATATATATACACATATATATGTTGTGCATATTTCACGTGTATATACGATTACAAGAGGACACGAGGATTCGTTCAAGCAGCACACGGTGCATGCAATATACACTATAGTATATTGTTATTCGCTTATTTATATTTCAACCGACGACGTGTTAATAGTAAAATATCGTTTATATATATATATTTTTTTTTTTGTTCACTTTCTAAATGCTTTAATTGAAGTTTGCTTTCATTACATTTAAAGGCAATTTGGGGGCATAAACCGAACTGCCAATCGTTTATAATAACCTTTTGGAAAAGATATTTTTATTGAATTAAATCTCATATAAAATTGCGAAATTTTAATACGAAATTTTAATTAATGATGAAACTAATCTCCTGATTAGTCTCCTGATTAGTTTCACATGAATTATGTAGCATCGCTTGTATACATATGTACCTATGACGCGTAAAGCGAATGCTTTGAAAATAGCAACAGCATATACATTCTTGTTTTTGTTCGAACATTAATTAATTGAGGTGAAAAAGAGTTTATTTCAATTAATTAATTTTAATAATTTGCTAAATTGTTAGGCTTTTCTATGCTTCGTTTAACACCTGCTTGTTTAATGCTTTTTAAATCACGTAAGAAGGGAAGTGGGTGCCAGTGTTTTTCTTCGTTTGCCTGCTCTTTTAAAAGAAAGCTTAGAAGATGAAAGTCTTCTCGTTTTAGTGCCCAAAAATGTCATACAGAGCTTGGGCTACGAACACATCAAGAGAACCTTCGAGGCCCACATTGTTTTCTGTTAACTGTGTTTGCGTAAAAGGAAATTAAAGAAAAATAAAATAATTTTGTATTAATCGCCTTGGGCTAAACTTGCTTGCCCTTGCCCCTTAGCAACGTCCAGAAAAATTCCAAAATTTCAAATTTGATTGTTTATCTCTAATGTGGTGGCGGGTTAATGTTATTTCGCAGTTATCCTGTATTGTGCTATGTTACGGTACAATAACATTAAATATGACACCTTTCGTTTGCAACGTAGCCTTGGGGGTGCGTGTGTGTGCCTGGTAATGATTTGCAAAAGCAATATGGGAGTAATTGGTTATAAACAAACTGAGAACTTGTTTGCGTGCCAAGCATTTACAACATTTTATGCCCCCGCTTGTACATCGCTTGCAGTATCGTGCTTGTGAGAATAGCAAGAGCAACTAAGCGATGGATGGATGGAGGGAGAAAGGGGATGATCGCGTCAAATGTTTTCTCGAAATTTCAATCTTTCTTTCTTTCGATAATGATTTTCACTATTTGAAGCAAATTCTCTTCGACTGAGCGTTTCACTGTAACCGAGATAGGCATCAATTAATTCGTTCCTAACTTCTGCTTACGATGCCTTCCATTTGTATATGTCAATATTTTTTCCGGTTAAACCACTTTAGTATTTACAATATGGTATAAATTAAATATTAACAGAAAGAATACAAAGCAAACACAATATGTTGTGGTTTATACGCAATGCATTAGCTGCTGCACACACACATAATTGAAACATCAACTGGGTATTGCATGAAAAAAAGATATGTTCGATGTTATAATGGTATTCATAGCATTTCATTTAACAAATTAAAATTTTGGTATACTTTTTTGCGTCTTGCCAGCTATAGTTTTTATACTCAAAGGAATACAGGATACGTCTGCTCTGTCCTTTCGGTTGTAGCACGCAGAAAATGCATCATAGCAGCCATAAAGTCGGCATGAGGCCGATCAGCATGACACTCGGACAGACAGTAATTATTTACTCTACTCTTTCTTCTCTACCTATCCGCCCTCTGTTTGCGCTCTGTTTGAAAAGCTCACGGTTACAAGCTGAACTTTAAAATATGCGTTTTTACTTGAACGGCAAAGATCGAGCTCGAAAAACAGTAAAGCCTACCCTATAAAAAATGGGCATCTTTGTCTAGTGCTTGAAGGAAATCTTTCAAATCTTCGTTTGGCTTAGGCATGCCTGTCTTGTGCCCATGCAAACTTCTTATAGGGAAAAAGCTTTAACTTACAACATATGCAGAAAGTTTCGAGACAAAATGCAATGCGAACCTTTCAAGCAGCAAAGAAAATTGCAAATACTTAACAGACACGCCTGCAATTAATAAAAAGTTCATTATTTTATGTATTCATTTCAGATGTTTGAT